>JASSUY010049220.1:0-26687 GCA_032466535.1 Forpus xanthops
AAGAGAAGGCTGCATGGAGACCTCATAGCAGCCTTCCAGTATCTGAAGGGGGCCTACAGGGATGCTGGGGAGGGACTGTAATGAGAGGACAAGGGGTAACGGGTTCAAACTTAAACAGGGGAAGTTTAGATTGGATACGAGGAAAAAATTCTTTAGTGTAAGGGTGGTGAGGCACTGGAATGGGTTGCCCAGGGAAGTTGTGAATGCTCCATCCCTGACGGTGTTCAAGGCCGGGTTGGACAGAGTTTTGGGTGACATGGTTTAGCGTGAGGTGGCCCTGCCCCTGGCAGGAGAGTTGGAACTAGATGATCTTAAGGTCCTTTCCAACCCTAACTTTACTATGATTCTATATGTAACTCCTCCATATGAGTAGGATCAGTCCTTACCTTCCCATGGATAAGAAATAAATTCCCTTTGATGGGTCCAATCAAGCTCTCCCAGTGATTTCATTCTTTCAGCACAAGGAAGTTTAGCATTTGTGAAAACAGATGGACAGCAATCCTCCCAACAAGGTAACCGGAATTCTCAGCATGCAAGTGGAAACACCACACTTTGCTAATAGGCATCTCCAGTAAAAAACTAAGGAGCTTGCACCACTGCAGCATCCTACTGTTTTTCTAAACAAGGGGGCTCTTCAACAAGCTCTTCTGGTTGCTGTGTCATTGAATAGCTAGTATATTAGCATAAAACAATACACATATGAGAGCCGTAACTGTTGGAAGCTGTGCTGCTCGAAGCTACTGCACAGGCAAAACTAGACATTCAAGGCATTTCCTCATTCTGGGGCTCATCTGTCAAATGACACTGCTTTTACTTTTACTGAGACCAGCATTTAAAGGGTTTCTGCCAGTTAACAGCTGGGCTAGCACAGAGATTTCAGAGAAATCCAAAGGCTGCCATCACAGCTATCACAAACATTAGTCACTACTGACCTGGCTTGATTGAAGCCAGTGACAAAGCAGAGAGTCTTAATCCCATTCCCCTCAGGCTGCCTGGCTCTGTGTTCCAAAATGAGATAAAAACAACAGTCAGGCTGACACACTGGGGTGGTACTCCTCAGCCTAAGGTTTGTTTGCATACATCAGCTCTTGTTTTGACTGTGCTGTTGCTGCACATGCCTCTCTTATCCTGGAATACCGCTACTTTTCCTTTTAGTGTCCTGATTTGAGGGAATTGTCCTTTCATTTCTTGTCAGCAAATAAGCTCACTTTCTTTTTCCTTCCCAGTTGCTCAATTTTAATTTATCCTTTCTTCTTGCAGCTGCATTTTGAGCTGGTTACATGCTACCAGCTGACTAGAAAATCACTTCTTTTTCTGAGCTACTTCATCTCTAAAACACTTGCCCCCAACCTCACTTGGAAATGAAAAACCTAATGACAGGTAATACGAACATCTTCTGAAACAGCCAGGGCAAAGCAGCTAGCTGAATACACCTATTTATGCCACCTATTTGCTTCCCGCACAGAAGGGAGCAGCTGCTGTACTCCCAATTCTTTACTTGCAAACTCTGGGTAGAGAAAGCAGCTCTTGCTTAGCCTTCCTACAACACAAGCAGGAAAACCAATAAAATCCCAGAGAATTTCAGTGTTTCCACCCAAGGAACAAATGACACTGGAAAAGCATCAGTCTGCCTAGCTCTATGCTTGCTTTAATTCAGACTTGAAAAATCTCAGTTCTATTAATAGATTATGCAGCAGCTTTCTCCATTTATTGGGACAGGCTACAGGGTTATTAACACTGTGCAGATATCTGCCAGAGAAAAGGTCCACTGCAAAGGAGTCTCAAATGAGAAATCTCATCTTGGCAAGACAAGCACCCGTGGAGCTCTGCAATCAGGGGCTATCAGCAGCTCACAGGTTCCATCCTTAAGGTTTCCAGGTGGTAACTGCACAATCTACTAAATGCACATTCCATGTAATTAAACATTAACAGATAACCTAAAGCCTCCTACCCAGTGGGGTCCAAAACCCATTAAACCTGTCTCTTGTAAGGTAAGGCTAGAACACATTTTACATGCAAATTTACAGCCAAGCTCCCTGTAGCAACTGTGCATGCAAAATTACTATGACTTTTGCTTTATGAAAAGCCTTTTCCTAATTCTGTATCAACACAACCATATGCTATACCTCAACCACTGATGTATGCCATTGGGCATCCCACACACAGGAAGGTGCCTGCCTGATGCATTACAACACTCCCGCATCATCCATGCGACCTGAGGCAGAGCATTCAGTGTGAGATTATAATTAACAGCCACATGTACAAAGTTCAGCACTATAAGTATAACAAAACAGAAAACAATGTTATAGTTACATAGTTCAGTTAGTTGTAGACTAAAAAGTTCTAGAGCTGACATTTAAAAAGCTTAGTAAGCTGACTTCAAGGAATCAAATCATGATTTACAGAATGCCTTTGATTAAAGTCCAATAAAATGAACAGCAGCCTTAAGCATATTACAAACACAAGTAGCAGAGGTTACAGGTTGAGTACACAGAAGGAGTAAGTGGTTATAAGCCACGACTCTGACTTAAAAGGCTATTAAAGTATGAGTAACTTTTAATACATGCTAATTAAAAGCACTAATATTAGTGCCCATAAATCATAAAATGTTTTATCTTTTGCAACTTGTCTATGGGTATCACCACTTGACAAAGACAGACTCCCAAAAGACCAAAAGGAAACCGGTTCCCAAAAGATGCTTCCTTCCATGTATTGCCATGATTTCAGGGTCATGTCCCAGGCCAGGCTATGCTACAGGAAGCTAAACTATGGGTTCTTCCTCCAGCAGAGTAAGGAGAATGAACTTTTTGAGCATGAGAAAGGGCCACAGAAGTCATCAGATTATCACCTCTTGAGCAGCCTCTTCATCTTCAGACCAAAGCACGGAGGTTAGCAGTGTGCAGAGAAACAGGGACCAAGCCCTTACCCACATCAGTTAGTCCAGACTAAAGCTACCACCAAGCTCAGAGAACAGTTTTCTGCAGAGGAAAGATGTTCAGGAACAGAGCCATGCACTGGCATTAGAGGAAAAGCAGACACTTACTTGTGCATCCTTGCTCTGGAGGGCCAAACAATTAATGCTCAGAAAAACTGATTTCATGACCTCACAGCATTTACCTGATACAGGGTGTGGTAGGGAAACTCATTTCCAAGGTCAACCTCATGGCAAATGGTTCACGTTAGTAGTAAAGGAGGCTAGAAAGGACATAGCTTATTGCCAAAAACAATGAACCATGTTGCACTGATATAAACATATTGATCAGCCTAGCAATAGGATCTCTTCAAGACAGACCCTCTCAGAGTTGCATAATGCAGAAATACATCTATATAAGTAAACAGAAATGTGACTGTTTGGAATTCTATGCAAATTACTTTTAAGCTTGTCAAAAGGAAAGCCACTTGAACTTGCCTGCAGCAATCTGGCCTTTCAGCGCTTTCCAGCTGAAGGGTGAATGTCAAAGCAAGATCTTGGTTGTGTTTTATCCCGCAGACTTCTAGCGCAAAATATGATAACTAAGTTGGGAAAATGGTGCAAGATTTTAGTTCCTCTTCAGAGTCTTATTATAGCTGAATACTCTGCAGACAGTACCACAGACCTCTTCAAGAACTATGGTCTGGACACCCATTTTAAAAGGCACGATAGAGCCCTGTGCTGTCACCTCAGCTCCTGACTTGAATACTACTTAACCTCTGCTTAGGCTTTTAAAATCCTCAAGGATGAGATACACCCTTATTGAGAATCAGCTCTAAACTGTAACACCAAATACACCTGAGTCTCCAAACAAAATGCAGGACAATTAAGTCTCTGAATGCTCTCACACAACGTACTGTAACTGTACTCATCACAATCTTTCGGACCAACATGGCAAACCTACTTCTGCCCATCAGGATACCTCATTTGTGAAACTGCTTCTCTTAACACAAGCAAAAAAATACATTCTTAAGAGCAACGGAAAGGAATAGCTGGGTATTTACAGAAGTAAAATTATCACCAAAAAGGGCAAAGTTAAGGTTGCAGATGTGACACACTACTGAGCAACCTCCTACCCATATTCTTAGAGCAAGGAGAATGAAAAGCCACCATTTTTACAGCTCCTACCACTACACATTCACTTACCTGTATTCATCACAAGGAGTCTACAAACTCCTGAAAAAAAAAAAAGGCTGAATTTCAGCTGTGTGGCATAGGAACAACACAGATATAAAAATGATCCTGCATATATACCTAAAAGAAGACTTAACCTACTTGAGCAAGGGCTCAATCTACTGTATCCTCAATTCCTCCAGGGTTCAGGAGTTGGCACTCCCATGACTTAAAGCAAGAAGTACGTGAAGAGATTTTACACCTCAAAAGCACATTTCTAAGCTGCACGGAGCTCGGGCAGGTATGGCTGCTCTGGATGCACCTACATTTAGAAAGAAAACTAGGACCTAGGAGTACTAGTTTGTAAGCAAAAAAGGACTAATGGAGGCTTGGTTACAAAAGCTGAAGGTTAGAAAAGTAGTGCTAAAGCTTCAGCTGCTGGTCCCTAGGATATGTAAAGTATTACTTGGATCCTCTGGGCAGTGCATTTGCTTTTTAGCCTGGCATTCACTTCAGTCAGACCTTTGACATCTCACAATAGCAATCAACTCTCAGAGCAAGAATATGAGAAGCTTCAGGGCTCATTAGCCAAGTTTCATGGCTGCTTATGAAGGGGGCCTCACCAGTTTAAATGCTGCCTTAGGGAAGATCTGCTGCAGTCACAGTTCTGGGTAATACAAAGATTTGAAAGTTAAATTTAGGCTGCAGTTGATACCAAGCTACCTAGTTTAGCCGCAAGAGCACAAAGCTCTGTATGAGCTAACTCGCCTAGCAGGCCTGGGGGTTGTGCTTTTATTAGCAGATCTTATGCTCTCCTAAAATACACCTCCTCAATTCTTCCCATATACTGTGTGGGAAGGATATGCCTCACAGTAACTCAAGCGTTAAGTGGATTTGTATGCATACCTCCCACACAACTTGAACACTTAGAGCATTTCCCACCATCCCCTCTCCTATATATTTATAGATATCTTGCTACATTAGCTCAGTCATTGGTTCAGTTTTTTCTCTCTCTGAAGCTGTGCTAAGCTAGCCGCTAGTTTGTTGCGAACTGGTTATCCATTACAGAACAGCTAATACAGTTTCACCCTTTTGAACTACTCAATCCGCAAATTCAAAGTGGGGAAGACTATGGTAAAATCCATCCCCTTGTTTTATCAAGGCTGAGATTCTGTAATCGTGTTACAATAGGGGTAGACAGTGCTCTCCTCTTACCCCTTACATTGCCCAAGAGAAAGAAACTGGTTCACTGGTGGTACCAAAACAAATCTGGTGGCTTTGAAATACTCCCCAAGTCAACAAGGATTAAATGAGTCAAAGCATGCTATAAAAGAACTGGAATAATCAAGTCATGCAAAAACCTACTTAAATAACAGCACAGTGGCAGATCGCTAGGATCAACTGAATTAGTGCTTCCCATCTGCTATTCATGCACCTGAAAAATGACTTCTTGAGACGTACAATGAAAATGCAGGCAGCAAATAATATTTTTTGCTCTTGATACATAAATTTAATGCATTCCTTTAGCAAACTAATCCTGTAGATGCCAAACACTATCTATTTGCAACACTGAGCTTACCATTACATTTCTGGATCTTTGCTTTTGGTACATGTATGCTGCCAATACGCATCTGGCATATAAACTGCAGATGAACACTCACAGATGGCATAAAATACCTAAGGAAATGGTTTGCCCAAATACAGATGTGGATGAAATGACTCAGAGTGCCTTGGCTGGCAAGTATGTGAAGATGTACGTGACATTTCTCTGCAAATAACTTCCAAGCTAATGCCTTTAAACAGTGCTTAAGGAAGCCTTCTACAGCAGCTGATTGCTACCAGGATTAAATTCCTATGACTTCACATTTCATATACTGTCTAGATATTGGATTTCTAAAGATCTTAGATTTCTAGTTATTAGATTTCTGAAGGAAAAATGTTTGCAACTTAAGTGCTTTTTTCCTTGCCATCGCACATGTATTTACCATCACTACATGGACAAGCTGAGTGAACAGTTTCTGTTCAGATGACCTAAGACATCTCTGCATTTCACAACTTCACACAAATTGTACATGCCTTACATTATAACGCAGTCTTGAACAGGGTGACCCAAATGTTTAACCACACTTGAAACTAAGGCAAGTATAATATGTAAGCACCAGTAAAACATTTTCACCTCTACTAACATGTGAAATGGATGAGGAAAGCAGAACGCATGCGGCTAAAAACAAATGTAAAAATCAGTACCTTTATCAAAGAATGGTACTTTGAGTTTACTGCTCATCATCTGGTATATACCCTTGCTTTCTTCTGTTTTTTTTTATCTCTTACAAGATAAAAATCACTTCATTTTAAAGATATATCTTATTAATAACCTCTCCACAATACAATGTCTGTAATCAAAATATACTGGCAGTCAAAACCACTCCGAAACAAAAACACCCTAAACACTGTGGGGAAGCTGTGCCTGAGATTCCAGAATTTTGTCCTTAATGAATATCCTTACTCCAAGGGTGCTTCATTCTTTAGGAGAAATGGCATAACTCCCATCTGGTCGCCATACTGCAGCAATTTGGCAGAAGGAATAGCAGATGCTGGGACTCCAAACTGCTTCCACACTTTTTCCCTGTCCCTTAAGGGAGTTGCGCAGAGTCATCACTGAACTGTTAATGGGTGCAAGATGTGTATTTCTTAAACACTGAAGACTGTAAGCCTGTGCAGGAAGTGAGGGGTGGCAAGACTTTTACAACTAAAGGAGCCACTTAAAATTCTGTTAGTGTTCAACTAAAGTATATTTCCTTCCCTTATCTCAATAGTTAGGCATCTGTCTTCCTTCTCATCCCCTCAATGTGGCCATAGAATGACTTGAAATTTAAAACAGACTAACAGAGCCTGTGCATCATAATTGTTCCCTATGCACTACTGGTCCCCTGGGAGAGATTCAGATCAGGCATGGTGCAAACCTGGCTAAAGCACAGCTCACAGTAATCAAGCCACTTCACCACACAAAACCAGACATGAAACGTGTGCAAGCTGAGATGCAAGCATATGGATTTCTCAGGCAACCACATCTCGATTAGGCTCCCTAATATACACTGAAACTTCTTTACAGCACCATCTCATTATATACCAGCCCTGAGCAGAGAACTAACATTGAGGATAGGGACTTATGACTGTACAGAAAGCTTACTTGTCTCAAACTCCAGTTTAAGAGATGTAGAAGGACAGAGAAAGGAGCACAGCAGGTCTTAAAAATCTACATGGGGAACAATCAGAACACTTGGGCTTTACAAGATGCTGTTATCTGTATTTATGCAAGTAAAGCAAGTGAAAAAATCACCAACCCATCCATCCACAAAGAAGCTCCAAAGGATACTCACTGAATGCTTTCATAGAGTCTCATTACATTTTACAATAAACAAAATAATTTGAGTGTCTCCTTGGCAGGTCTCATACAAGTGAGAATTGCACCCACTTGGAACTAATAATTTTAAGGAGATTCAAGGAAGCATCTGAACAACACATTTATTTCAGCATGGAAGGAAACCCGGAGCCCTTCAAAGCGTATTTAAGCTTCATCTGGCACAAAAATAAATGTTCCAAGCACAGAGCAATCCCATATGAATGCCCCATGCCTTCTGGGTTCAAGGACAAAAATGTCAAAACTCAAGTCATTTATTCCCAGAACGCATGACATAAGCATGGCAAATCTTTTTGCTATTAATCTGGTTCATTCCCTTAAAGCAAATCACAAATTCGGACTGGACAGTGAATAAAGTGTGGAGTTTTAATTTCATTATATCAAATACTCTGTACAACCTGATACAAGGCACAAGTTGGTTTAACCACAGCATCTTTTCTGGATAGATCTGACCCACATAGCTGCTTCCCTCTGGGTGATAGAATACAAGAATAAATATAGCAGTGTGTTGAAAACCATGACAAGCTGTAGTCAAACCCATCTCCCCTCGGTGCTAAAATTAATGATGGATTTTCTCCGTTTTCCCCAAGATTAGGCTGTGCTGTTATTGATGTTACAACAAACACACCCCCCCCAAATTATTCTAGAAGTGATCCCAACTTTATTCATGTCTATAGCAAAATTATGAACCAAGTGTTCGTTCCTCAAGCTGAAAAAGAAGGAATGATACAATTAAAATATTAGCAGTGCATGTAATACAGTTGCTCACCCATGCTTCCTACTTGGGCATTACAGCATGGTGTGTCATTTAGGCTATGCCATGTATTCTCAGCAATCAGATGGCAATAAAGAATCCTGCAGGATTTTGTGCTATTTCAGTCTGGGGAACTGCATTTTTATGCCATGAACTCTACTTCCTTGGCTCCAGCTCAGACAGTTCTGGCTCTTGTGTGCTCTTGTGTGTGGAGTACTTTGCATTACCTCCTTGAAAACCAGTGCTGTATCACTGAGCACCATTTGCTCAAGCACGTCCAGAGGAGGCCACGAAGATAACCAGAGACCGGAGCAGCTCTGCTCTGGAGCCAGGCTGACAGAGCTGGGATGGTTTAGCCTGGAGAAGAGAAGGCTCCTTAAGGGGAGACCTTAGAGCAGCTCCAGTGCCTAAAGGGGTCTTATAAGAAATCACGAGAGGGGCTTTTGACAACAGCATGGAGTGAGAGGACAAAGGTGCATGGCTTTAACCTGACAGAGCTTGAGATGAGACATTAGGAAGAAATTCTTCCCTGTCAGGGTGGAGAGGCACTGGCACAGGGTGCCCAGAGAAGCTGTGGCTGCCCCATCCCTGGCAGTGTTCAGAGCCAAGTTGTACAGGTCTTGGAGCAACCTGGTCCAGCGGAGGGTGTCCCTGCCTGTGGCAGGGGCTGGAACTGGATGAGCTTTCATGTCGCTTCCAACCCAATCCACTCTGTGCTTCTATGATGTGTTTGGAGGTGCTCATCTGAGTAAAGTAAGTGCTGTGTTCAACCTAGTCCACTGATTTTGCAGTGCTATTGCTGTGTATATCAGTTACTCAGTAAGCTTCCCCAGAGACCACCTCGGTAAGTGGCCAAGTTCTGCACAAGAATGTGCATCCCAAAACCTACCTCAGTACCATGGTCCATCAGCTGCTCTGAGCTTCTTGTGAGGCCAGCTCTGGAGAAAGACTGAAATACTCAACAAGGGCTATGCTGGGACATGGTGCACTGAGTTCTCTGCCAAACAGCCTCTTGTATTTCTAACAAAACAATATTCTGCAGATCCCGTCCCATAGTCACCAACATTTTACATGAATACTTGATATTACAGTCAAAGCTACCAGATTACTGACAGCTTGCTTTCTGTGAGTGATCACACATCTAATTTAAGGCATCCAACCCTTAGTAGAATAAGAATTGTGTGTGCAGAAATGAAAATGAACATTCACCCTCTGAGGCATGAAACAACCCTAGTGAATTTCTACTGTGCAATTAACTCTTCTCAATTACTGCATTACAAACCGGTTTTAAGGCTAGTACTTGGACAGGTAAGAAACACTGCCTCAAATCAGCACTGACTTCACCTTTTCAGCCACAAAGGTTAAATTTCAGGTTATAGTTTTATTCAAGTATTGGAAATCTCTTCACATAAATATACACATTAACACTTCCTTATGTCATAACATGACATCCTTATGTTATAACATAAAGCACTTATATGCTCCAAACAGCAAGCAATTGGCAAAGAAGAAATCCAGTTAGTTCTCTTCCTCAGCTATCTGAAAATCATAGTCATGGAAATAACATTGTCCAGGAGTGAATCAAGGGTCACATTTCTTTACAAGTAGCACACAACCAAATCCTCAGCAGCTGCACATCCATTTCTGCTGAAGCAACCAAGTTTCTCTCTAGATTTTTCTCTATGAATTTCCCAAGAGGCAGATTCACTCACACCCTCACTCCGTAAAACAGTAGGGAAAACTTGACCAATTAATTATATTGGCTGCTCTGTAATGCTGTAACCTAGTCCCAGCGCAGACAGATGCAGTCAGACACTGCAGAAGGCAAAAGTATCTATGTTCAGGTTAATTCCTCACAATCCTCCAAGTATTCCTCCCTGGATTGCCAGAGCTCCTCCTTACGAGCCTGCGCCAAAAGCGGAAGAGCTCAGAGATGCTGTATGCTGTCTCCATCAAATCATGCAGACAGATTTACTCACTAAATTGTGCCAGTATCACGTTTTAAGTGGTCCTGCTTAATTCCCTACTGATCCAAACGTTAGGCTTGAAATGAAGAGACTTCACACAAATTAATATTAAAACCCTTTGCAATGTCCATTTTCACAATATATCATTTCTTCCACTGCAATCCTCCTGCAAAGGAGCACTTAGATGTTCACTTTTGGAGAATTACTTTAACACTGAAGAAACCCTTCACAAAGTACCATTACACATGGAAGCGACATCCTGTCAGGACACTTAGGAAGAGAGGTCTAGTGATGTGACCTGGAGCCAGACAGTCCTTTCCAGTTTTCACCAGGAAAGCTCTCATCAAGGAAGCACACTGTGTTCTCAGTCCTTCAGCACAATCCAGAGAAAAGGGAAGGACCTTGTGAAGTTTTTACAGGGGTTGTAGAAGCTCCCACATTTGGTCTGGCAGGGAGAAGCGAGTGCATGAAGCGGTCTGTTTCCCATGGGAACACAGTGAAGACAACTAAACCAATGGTAAAAAAATAGGGATTCTTGAAGTATCCTGCAATGCAGAAGCATCTTCAAGGCAGGTAAACACTACCCTCTCCCCATACAAACATGATCTTTCTACTAAGGGAGAGGAGCCTAACCATGTTGAAGCATACGTACCATATACATACACAAATCCATATACAGCAAAAAGATAACCTTGTGCACAAAGGTTTTGAGCACTGGTGGTGTATATTCATGTGGAAATTGGCAGTAGCACATTTGGAATACTGACTTGCTGAACAGGTGAGATTTTAGTCTTAGCCACTTACTCTCAATGCACGACTTACTGACTGTACCTTTCCTTTCCCATTCCTGAAAATGTAACCACTATGGCTCTTCCTTACACTACCAATACTTTCTGCCACACCTGTAGGTCCTTCCATGAAATTCAGTATCATTCCTGTAGCTTTGCCTCTACTCTACCTCCTTCTTGACACTAAATAAATGAATGAATAAATAAGTACATAAATAATGCAGAATCTGAGAGAAGCAAGTGACTTGTGAATGGATGCTGTTGTTAAATACCAATGATAAATGCACTTAATTCAGTACTAAGAGAATTAACAGTGTCACAGGCAGAGAAATAGAAACAAACATCCAGTAAGGCGATATGCTTAAAACTAAGTCAGTTTTGCCCCAGAGCCTAGCCTACTACATGCTTACTAACCTCTTTATTATGGCACCATTTCATAATTCATGCAGGCCTACAAGATTTCATTTTTAGATGAATAACATTGAGTGCTTGGAAAGTATGAAGAAAGGAAGAAAGCAGATGGAGAAGAATGAAAAATGAGCTCCAAAGAATGCATCATTTTCCAAAGTGGTTCTTACATTTCTTCCAAAACCAATATAGTGCTACCTCAGGGTTTGCTTTATGTGCACTGTTACATCATTTTATCACCAGGAGTGTTAATGTCCCTCTTATAAGATGCTCAGTGAAAATTATATTGCTGCAGCCTACAACTGGAAGCTATAAAACTTGTTAACGTACCAAAGAATATTGCCTTTATCCTGATAATTGTAACTTCAATTAGCATATTAATACAGTTACCAGCAAGCCCCAAACTTGTTCAAACCAAGGAAGCTGTAAACACACCATTGGGCTCTGTTAGCAGAAACACTGCAGTACATCCTGAAGGTCATGCAACAGGGCAGAGCCATGTAGTCATGAAGCCTTCCACTCCACCCTGCAGCTGCCTGAAGTCCTGTTATGAAAAGGTTGTACCATAGGATTACTGTTTACAGTTGTATTTATTTTGTTTGCTTTCTGTCTTAATAGCTTACATCACTGTTAATAGTTCTCAGCCCAGAACTCCTGGAAGCATCTCCAAGTGTACATGTTTTCACAGAATTAAAGTTCAATGGAACTATCACAGTTTTCAGAAAGGCTGTTTAGTATCAGCCCTAAAGAGACTTGGGGATTTAAGAACTATCTGAAAGCAAATGACCTCTGAGACCTTTACACACATCTACTAGTTGAAAAAAGTGTGAACATAGAGTTCTCTTTTTGCTTTTCACAGATTCTGACATGTGGCTGAACTGATTTAGCAAGGGCTCCTCAATATTTAGAATTTACATTACAAGGCCAAGATGCAAAGTTTAACAGCATCACAAACAGCAAGTGCCATCTTCCCACCTGAATCCTCCTGTGCTGCTAGATAGCTCTAGCCTTTTTTACCATGGCTTGGATTTAAAGCTACTGTGTAATGCACTTCTACTCTTAAGTTAAACCAAGATGAGTAATGCTCAGCCTTTTGTTTCACTGCTTCATCTTCATCCTCATCCTCACAGCTTTCAGCTCTGTGTTCAAACACTGTTTATTCTCAAGTTACTGCAATGGCTGAATTTTGTCAAGAAAACCTTTAGTCTAGGCCAGACAGAACACATATCCCATGCTGAAAAACCACAGCAGTTTGATTGCATACTACTGGCACATGCTGAAGCTTTAGCATAATATCAGTGAGTTTTTATTAAAACTCTTCACTACTAGCTCAATTTTAAAAAGGAAACTGGTGCAGTTATTTTTGGAAAGGGTAAGCAGAAAGATCCAGCATTGCTAGGAATCCAGCCAAGCATTCCGATGTCTCAGCTCACTGCTCAGAACTGCAGGAGGAACTCTGCACAGGACGCAAGACTCCAACTGTGGGCATCATATCTGAGGACCAGTCTCAGTTAAATGTGTACCAGTAGTACTGCCAGATAGCAAGCACCCGGCACCTGGTAATACCTTGGCTTCAGGAACAGCCCTGTTGATTTCAGCACTGAGCTTGTAAAATACTAGAATAAGCACAGGATTCACCATCTGGTCCTCTGTGGATATCTACAAAGCCATAAAGCTTCTATTCCTGAGGAAAACTCCATTTTATGACTTGTTAATGGGTTTAGATCTCAAACTTCCCATTTGCACTAATGCTCATTAAATTTAATATTAAACCTGGCTTACTCATTGTATTGCCATTTTTTCTTCTCAGAAATCAATCCAACCCTATCTAGCTTGCTCTGTCTCCACCACCCCCAGGCTAAACAGTCTTACTTGCAGGCATGACTGGCTCAGAGGAGAACAGGCATGCAAAACTGACCCTGGATGTGGGAATAAGTTTCAGGTAATAGTCCTACAAAAATGATGAGGGGATCAGCTTCAAAGCTGGGTGAACCTCCTGTGTAAACCTCAGAAAGCAGGGTTTATAAACTCAACACCTACAGCATGCCTGGGTTTTAGTCTCTCTTCAGCTGACTAGTTAAGAAAGCTGAACATGCGATCTGAAGAAAGAGCTGGAAAACACCTTTATAAAAGTCTTCAACCACAGCTGTCAAAGCAGTGACCAATAAAACCATGTGAATGATTGCACCTCCCACGTATCTCCTTTTATTGCCTATTCCTCAGAGACCAGCAATTAATTATTCCTTGCATTGATCCAGTCAGCCTTCACCACCTTGCTTGGCAGGCAGCTCCAGCATTGCCAGTATTTGTTATGTTCCCAGCTACACTCGCCCTATTTTTGCTTTGAATGGGCTTGTCTGTAGCTACCACATGTATTTTCAGTTTCAATTTCCACTGAATAACAGACCACTAAGTGAGGAAGATGCTGGCTTCCCATTTATTTTTCCTCTCTCTGATACCTCTTTGAATATAGCCCTACAGCTACAACTGTAATAGTCATTATTTCTATCTACATCAGGAATGTTGTGCCAGAGCCTTTTTTGGAGGCACAAATGGGTGACCAGCTCCCTGCTATATGAAAATTCAGGGAAGTAAAGGGTGAAAGCTCTCAGGAAAAGTCCATGCAAATAGTTTTCATTAATCATTCATTAATTTCCATTTAATAAGCGCTCTTGCAAAATTCAGCATACCTGCAACAGGGCCTTTCCCATCTCTCACTGCATTCAGCAGGTCAAAGAGCAGCGTCAACTTTTAGGTAAGGCTAAGCAAAGAAAGCTCATTACTTGCTTCTTCCCAAGGACAGGCACAGCCCCATGGGTGCACTCTAAAAATTAATCTTCGAAACTACCTAAGACTTCACCCAATTCCTGTGTCCTTCAGACTGGAGGCTACAGTAAAACACATTGCCACATGCTTTTCAAGATCCAAGCGCTATATTCAACCTTCTTTTCATTGCTTTCCAAGTAGATCAATCTGCAACACCAAAATCCTGCTATCCTACTTAGAGGAACAGGAAATTAATAACAATTGTCCGAGTTTGTCTTGATCTTCAGTAAGCCTCTAGCAGCCAGTGATTACAAAGGACTCCCTACAGCCAGATCCAGTCGAGTTCCCGAAGTAAATCTATGAGAAGAGAAATATAAGATAAACGAGTTAACAACTTCAATTTCATGACAAGCTTCTCCCTATTACTGCAGGCATATAAGAATGTGAGTGTGAAATTATTTGGCAAAGGTACCACGGAGATCAAGAGCAACACCGAACCCCATAGATACTTCAAGAAAGCAAAAGAAATCAGCTTTACAATAAGCCTTGTTATAGTCCATGTTTTACATCTTCTAAAATTGCTATTTACCATTACTTAGCAAGATTATTAGGAACATTCTGAAAAGAGAAGACTAGTGATGGCAAAAGCAGTGTCTGACTGTACAACAATTCTTCATTGTGAAGTATTGCCTGAAGTGCTACATTCTTAAACATTCAAAGCTCCAAAGGCAGTCTTTCTCATAGGTTCCTTTTACAACTCACTTTCTGCACCAATCCTTCAGCTCCCACCGCACAATCGGAGCCACTGATAAATGAACCATCTGACCAATTCCAACAGGAATATTAGTAATATTTGTTCCTGCTGCCATGAACACATTGCACAGGCCATAGAGGAGGATGAGTTAATTGTGTCAGGACTTCATGACACAAGAGTCAAGGTCATTTCATCCTGGACAGACGCAGTAGAAAATGTCTGGCAGGTCACGTTTATTGACATTTGAAGCAGCACTCCAATTCCACTAGTGTGAACAGATGTAGCACATTTTTATGCTCTGCACAGATCAAGAAACACCAGTCAGTGCAGGAGATACAGCAGCACAGTTTCTTCCATTTCCTAACATCTGCCTTACCCACTCTCTGCAGTTCCACATTTGAACCCATGTCTGGAAACAGTCTCCATATGTTCAACACAACACCGTGTCAGAGCACTATGCTACTCACTGATCATCTGGCTGGCTAAGCTGAAGAAAGGCCCACTTTGAACAAGCAAACAAGATCACTGATGTTACAGCTCTCTCCCTACTGCAAACCACTGCTTCTGAATGCTGAGTCACTTTATTTAGACCAACTTCTTTATATTGGCCTTTAATTATATATTAAAGTGATGCAAAACTATCCGCCTATATCCCACAAGTCATTACATGTAAAAGCAAAGGATGGCTTGTAATGCACACACAGTCCTTGCATATATTAAGCATCTGGCATCAACTTTTGATGCAGGTTGGCAACTGAACTTCTGTTTCAAATACTGAGTTTTCTGCAGGTAAAAATACAGTATTGAAGGAAGACAGTTATGAGTTCATAATTTCAGCAGAAACCTTTATGTTCAACTGAGAGGTAAAACTTTGTCTATACTAGTGATATGCTCAAGTCAACACAAAATGCTTTCATTTCTTAAGTAGAAAAACCCCGATAATATAAAAGAGCAGCTTTTATTCAAGTAAACTTCAACTTGCACACCCTTGTATTTAATGTGAATAATACCAAAGAAGTAAAAGATATCTAAAGATTTAAAAGATTATCTTTTAAGTACTTCCACAGTGATACGTTACAGAAAGGCTGAGGTTTAAATCCTGCCTGCAGAACAAGTTTAAAAGGCATTAAGTCAAAGAGTTATACACACAACATTTTTATAATGGTTTTAAACAGATACCTATTTCAATGAGCAACATCTGACTGAAGCAAAGCCCTCTTAAGAAAGCCTTTTTCTTTTACTTCAGCCTTCTCGGTAAGATAGCATTCCTTTTTTCAGCCTGAGACCTCCCACTAAAAGTCACAGTACAAGTGCGCACTTATTCTCATCACATTCCACCTAACTCAGAAGTAGCCTGTAACAACCTGAGAGTTCCCTTTACAGACCAGAAAGCTAATTTCTAGTCTGCTGCTCTTTAAAGCAGCAGTGGTAAGTGAGCCAGCATATGAATTTCCACTTCTATGTAAGCCTGTATTAAGCATCCTCCTGGTTTCCACTCCTGAATATTTATCAAAATGCAGTTTAGAGCAGTGCAATTATACTCTCCAATACAAAAAGTAAAACGGCAGGTGGCAAGAGACATGTCCTCATTTTAGCAGGCAACCATGCATGCTGAAAGATACGATGCCTTCTCTCTCTAAAAGAGGGAGACAGCCACTTCTGCCTCTGTCCTAAGAAATAAAGGGACATGGTCTATGTGTAATTCTTTACACAGGTACACTCCCAGATTAAAGGACAGGCATTAAATGGTTCCCCTAGCAACAAACCTTATCAGTATTTTTTAATACAACAAGGGGTTATTTTTTACTATACCAAAGTCCTGCTTAACAGCAGCAAGCGGAAAACTTTGCAAATTCCTGTGTTACTCAGTGTTCTTTTTATACCATGCTAGATAGTAAGAACAGAACACTACAGTTCAAGTACCTTAGAAGCAAAGATAGAAGCTCTCAGCTACAGGTTACCAGACTCTTGCCACACAACTGTCCCCGTTTGTGGAGATGTCTTCAGCTGCATCATTTATCTGCACTGCTGCAGAGCACAACCCCACAAAAGCCTTCAAGGGCCCGTGGATGCAGAGCATCAACAGAAGAGGCAGGAGTGGCTTTGTGGAAGGAGGGAATTTCTCATGCTGGCTTTGTTTTTGGAGAATGGTAATGTCAAGCTACAGCTTAACCAGTTCCTCTTGGTAAAGGCAAGCCTTGCCTCAGATTGAAAGCACAGAATTCACATCAAGAAGTAAACCAGATTTTAAATCAAGACAGTACCTATCCTTTCAGTATCAACCCAATGTTTAAAAGATAGCACATGGGCTCTGAACAGCACTGCACAGGTGCCATTGAACTTTATATTCTTGGCACACTCTGTCCTTGTTTAGAGACTTGATCAAATAGATCTCATCAGCAGGCCACTGCAGTGGCTTATGATTATACCTCTTTTTATTTCTTCAACTTAATTGTAATTGTGGTCCTTTGTCTCTAATGCACAACAGCCACGCATATCAACACGTCCTTTTTGCAGCTGGGTTAATGCTGCTTTCACCCCTGTTCTGCTCTTCCAAATCATCTCCCTTTATAACTTATGGAAATGCAAAAAGATGCTGTTCTGAACACAAAGTCCTCTTCAAAGCTTGCTGCCTAATGTTGCATTGCTAAGTAGAAACTATTCGTGCTAAAATAAAGGCAGATTCTTAACTACTTGTGAATGCTAAGCCTCATGCTGGGTAGAAGCATTCAATGCATCTGTCAGCATAGCTGCTTTCTGCACATTTTAATTTCAGAGCAATTCAGATGCAAGCCCTACCTGCAACTTCTGCTACCACAGAGTGCGCTGACCCCTTGGTCCAGAGGCTGTTACACACAAAGCTGGGTGAGTGAACTCATCACACAACATCATTGCCATGTTTCCAGATGGAGACATCTGCTCCCTCCCTCCTACACAAAGGACTACTACTAACACAGGGAATATCAAATGTGGAGAAAGGAAACAGGATTCTACTGGCCAGGTAGCCAAGAAACCTATTCTCTGACACTAGAATATACAGTCTCCCCTACCTTTTAGTAGTTATGCTGCTTATGAGAACAAAACACACTGGCAGAACAGAGAAGAAGCTATTTGAACTCATCATTGCCCAGAAACCAAAACACAGCTGGCAGCTCTAATTTTAGTTCACTAGCCCTGACAGTATCCTGTCAAACCACCAAGTTCTGTGCCAAAGAACGTAATGCAGAAAGAGCTTTTACTCAAAGCCAGTGAGCTTCACATTAGAATTAAAAGGGACACAAAGTGGCAGAAGACTGATTAAGGAGATGCAGCTAACCTTGGCCATACTTACTCAATACATGAATACACCAGCAGGACTTGTGCAATTTGCCCTCAACTACCAGAACTTGCATAGATCCTCTGCTTCTGCTGAAGGAAGCCTCAAGTGAATTCTCTTCAAACCTCATCCCTGAACTTTAAGATACAGTTCAGTACGTAACAGACTTCACAAAACCCTAAGTATAGTAGCTATAGAGAAACAGGATAGCAACTTGCATGTTACAAATGAAGAGCAGCGCCCAACTTTCAGTTGAATCATGTCACATACATTGACTTGAACTCCCTGCTATGCTTACCAGCAGGAGTCCACTCAGCTGAGGGGATTTGGAGATCCAGAGCTCAAACAGCAGTACCAGTCTTCTACCTCATAAAAAGGCTGGGTTTGATGACGGACATTAAAAAGCAGACCCTGCAGTATAGTGGAGTTGCTCAGAAATGGGAGCTCAAATAAACCAGTCATTTTTCCTAACATCTTGAGCAGAGTTTTTCTGTACCATTTTAGTGCCCATAAAAAAGGTCAGCCAGCCCCAATCAGCTGTTGCATATAAAGGGACATGGAAACTGGCATCCCAGAACACAGGCTCCTGTACCTGCAATCCTGTAGTCATATCACGATAGAAGTGGATGCAAAACCAGTCTAACAGATTTTAGGATAATGTTGTGCACCTACAGACACCACACAAAAGCACAAACACAACTAATGCTAGTATGGGCTGATCCATTAAGCTAGTTAATTTTTGGTCAGAACACAACCCATGGTAAATATCCACCTTATGCAACTACATCACTCTTCCAAGCAGCTTTTTATATTTATCAAAGTAACAAAGATGTTAGATAGGCAACTCCAGTTAGTAATATAGTTCAACATTTAATCCCATCTATGTCATGCTTGAGGCACAGGACTATGATATTTGGCCACTTAGAAAATCCATACTTGTGACTTCACAATGGTAGACTCAGCCATTAAATGTCTTCCAATTTCGCCAGATTTCAGAAAACTCAATATACTTTAAAAGATAGGGCCTGCTATGCTGCTAGATTCCTTTTTACTCATTTAATTTTTGGTGAAATCAAAGAGCAATGGTAAGACAGCTAGAAGTCTTAAAGTTAGCACTGGCAAATTTGAATCTTGAGCCATGTGAAGTTTCTCCTAACCCCGCGTTGTCAGAACTGCATCACCTTCCCCTTTAAAACCAAACCTGCACTTCTAACAGATTGAGGGGGCACAGGATAATGACGCGTGGAGACCTCATAGCAGCCTTTCAGTATCTGAAGGGGGCCTATAGGAATGCTAGGGAGGACTCTTCATTAGGGACTGTAGTGAGAGGACAAGGGGTAACAGGTTCTAACTTAAACAGGGAAAGTTTAGACTGGATCTGAGGAAGAAATTCTTTCCTGTAAGGGCGGTGAGGCACTGAAATGGGTTGCCCGGGGAAGTTGTGAATGCTCCATCACTGGCAGTGTTCAAGGCCGGGTTGGACATAGCCTTGGGTGGCATGGTTTAGCATGAGGCGTCCCTGCCCTTGGCAGGGAGGTTGGAAATAGGTGATCTCAAGGTCCTTTCCAACCCTAACTCTATTCTATGATTCTATGTTTAATTGTGAAGACATTTGGCCACTTCTCCAGGTAGCCTTTCTCCACATGCAGACCTTAGCAAGCTTATTTGGAGAAAAGGTGTCCAACTCCCTCACATACAACACCAATTATCTTGCAATTCATATAAAATAGATTATATGATAATATTTGTTTGGTTGTCCTATTAGCATACAAACCTAATGGGCTTAGTCTGTATTACAGCTGCCATTTTCCAAGTAAAGTTCTTGGAGTCCTGTCTCATTCTAAACACTATCCCTTGCTGTGCAGCATATAAGGCTGGTCTGCTTATCAAGTTTTCACTGAAGTTCAATTAGAATAGCGTTGATAAATGTATCCACTCACCAGCTGTTAGTGCATATGCAAAACTAACACTATTAGAAAATATGAAATACTTTCCCTTTTTAGTAATGTAACCCAGAATACCTGATTTGGCAATTATTTTTCATTATGAAATTGTAACACTACAAAAGATGCTATTTGTGCATGGGTATATAAAGTAAACAGTTACATATAAAACCCTGGGCTATCCTACATGCATTGATTTTATTAGACCCTTGGCTTTGAGGAAAATGCATGAGTTAGAATTACATATGCTTCACTTAGAGCATAATTGATTTCAGAAAGGTATTGAGCTGTGTTTGATATGCTCTGACTTGGAGATAAACTTGTTAGCCCAAACCTAAACAAATGTGCAAATCGCCATGCTGGCAGAAACAGGAGCTCAGCAGAACACAGCTCCCCAGCAAAGCACTGTAAATAGTGGGAAGTCAATATAGAACTGCAGAACTTAAATAAAAATCAGAGCCCATGAAGCTCTATTTCCTTCAGTTCTCAGCAGTGCAGACTTTTTAATAAGTTAAACCTGTAGTTAGGATGACACAGTTAAAGAGTTCCTCTCCTTAGCAAAACCCATCAGTTCTAAAATTGTTAGTAAATGACTTGGACACAGGGAACCCTGCTACGCAGGAGGAAAAGCACAGAATAAGCTACTTTAGGAAACTTGTTTATTCCCATGTGAAGATTAATGTAACTATATACAGGCACCTCAAAACTGAAGCGACAATTGTAGTTCTCTTGCACATTCCTGAACCTTCTAGGTATAAATGCCTCTTAATATGTTTCAAATACTGAGGGCTAGCAAATTTCTGTAAAGACATCATGGCACATACCAGTTTATAACTCTGTGATTTCTTTTTTCTATTAGTATTAACAATTACAACTTGGGTAAATCAACTTTAAATTGGCAACAGTGGTTCAGCTTCAGCATGTAAACATACAAGACAAGCCGCTCAGATTTCCATAACTATTAGTCAGTGTTACATTCTGTAATACCTTATTCCAACTGAAGAGCAGCTACAAAACCTCCATAAGTGAGTTACAGATGCCTGCAGCATCCTGTGTCTTATACACTGAGAATTGATTTCTTTAGTGTGAAACTGGAACCCACATTGAGTAGCAGCTGTCATTCAATGACACCTTCTTAAACAAAACGCATGCCACTTAGTGACAGAAGCCTCAGTTTCCAGTTCAAACAAAGCTCCTTTCTGATTTCTAACAGCCTCCCAGAGCAAATCCTGCATTTCTGAACTTCTGGGAAACATTTAAAAACTGAGTGATCTACCCTGTGCTGTTTACCATCAGCTAACTGTCTTATACTTACGCTTTGTTGATTCCATGTGAGACCTGCAACCCAGAGAAACCACCTGGTTTTCAGTTTATATAATATGGTAACAAATACCTCCCATTCTTTATAGGGACTTTTTACAAGGGCAGATAGTGACACAGCAAGGGCAAATGGCTTTAAACTGACAAAGAAGAGATTTAGATTAGACATGAGGAAGAAGTTCTTTACTACAGTGGAATGAAACACTGGCACAGGGTTTTCAAAGAAGCTATGGCTGCTCCATCCCTGGCAGTGTTCAAGCCCAAATTGGACAGGGCTTGGAACAACCTAGCCTAGTGGAAGGTGTCCCTGTCCATGGCAGGGGGTCAGATCCCAATGAACTTTAAGGTCCCTTCCAACCCAAACCAGTCTGGGATTCTATGATTTTTCTTAGAATACTGAACTATTTCTCCATTTTTGTTGCTGAAAATCCTTGGATAAATAAGCAAAATTCATACCTCCCTTAAGATTAGTACTTACTCTAAGGAATTGATAGAAGTTGCTGCCACACCATGAGATGCCTTACATTTAAATTATTCCATTTAAGAGCAGCAAGACTAAACTTCATTTGAAATACAGAAGCATCACACTAAAATTTTATTTGCAGCTACTGTAAAGCACTGCAGCCAAAAGAGCCCCAACCACCACTGACACAGAGATGGGATATCTGTTTTGCTTACTTTCATATAGTCTCAAGGATGACAATATTAGCTATTAGCCCCGGGGAGGAACTCCACTGCACTCCTGCCCTGACAGCTGTTGCTCCAGAGAGCTCTCAAGTGCAGAGGTGCCACTTCAGCAATTGTTTCCCAACACTGTTTCTACAGAAACTGATCACAGAACAGTCCTTTCTGAGTTTACAGCATTAACATTAATGCCCTCTGGTTAGCCAAGGAAGGACATCACTGGTATCATGCCTATTCTATTTCCCAAAATATTTCCCTTTCACTGCAATATATATTTATTGGTAAACAATAGCTTCATTGAGTAAACTATATTACTATTGCAAACAATATACAGTACATTCCAACCATCATATTTATATGGAAATTAGGCTTCCTTTCAAAGAGGCATGTTTCCATAAACCTCCAGTTGCTGTCTATTGAACCTAGGCATTTCCCTTAAAATCAATGCATTTAAATTTGAGATAATATTTCTGCCTGGTGCTTTTCCTGACACGTTGTTGTACTAAAGCAGGGGCTGGTTACTTTTTACTGACTGACCTTTTCCAGAAAACAAATGGAGGCAAATTGAGTATTCTTTGTTTTTACACTGGACAAGGATCTACAGTGAAAGAAGCCAGTCACAATATGAGCGAGTGTTAGCATAGACAATTCATTTTAATCCCTTGAAAACTTCCACATAGGAGTAAGACTAAAAAGGCAGTCAGACAAGCAGGCTAAGAGCCTCAGAGGTCTCTCAAGCTTTTCTGATTACTAGACCAATTAAGTATTCAATTTTTACTTCGGGGAAAAGCTCCCGACTCGGTTTAATGAATTCAAAACTCAGCCCCTCACAAGAATAAAATGGAACAACTCCTCAGAACAGTAAGTTTGACACAAGACCAGAGGTAGCAAAAGGCTGCTTCAAATCAGAGCTAATTTTCTTCATTCTAAGTGTTCAGGGCCTGATATGAAATAGAAAAGCTCCCAGCTGACCCATCCAGAGACATTCCAGCAGCATAGATTACCAAACTTCAGGAATTTCCAAGCAGTACATCTGGTTCACCTTACCTTCAGCAAGCAGATAAGGTAAGGATAGCCAGTGGCTTAGGGAAACACAATACACAAGCTCTTTACAGGGAAATGAGAGAGGAGCTAGCCCAGCTTCACCCAAATATTACAACAGCAGGTTTGCATCTTCCCAAGACACAACTGCAATCAATCACTGCTCAAGTTAAGCATATTTCAGGTAACTCAAAGCACAAAAGCAGATCTTCAAAATACACCAGAGAAAATTCCTTCTGCTTTTGAGAAGGAACACCTTAGAAGATGACTTACAGTCCAATTGGCTTACTGGAGTTTAATCAGCTGTGTCCCACTGCTGCAAACAAAACCACAACAGAACAGCATTAAGCTGTAGACAAGCATATGCAACATGTTGCTTTGCTCCTCTTGCTCTGTTTTACTGCAGAAATCAAAAGGAACACATTTTTCTCAAGTTTCAAGTCCCTTGCTATTCCTTCACATTGTACTCGCACAACTGCATTTTATGAAGAGCCATGAATCCGACTTCATGCTATTTGGTTTGCATTTCTTTTGAGATCAAACCACAACAATCCTGCATAAATTAACAGCAATTTTCCACTCTAACAATCTTGTTTATATACGCCTAAGTCAACGGAGTAAAACAGAGCAGAGGCCTACACAGAAGTATGGACTAATAGGGATGATGATTTGTGCACAGTTACTTCTCAGCTTTTCTATACCAAGGCGACAAGTTGAACAAAAAAAGGCATTTATCCAAACAATTCTTATGCACTCACAGGTGGAAACATACAGCAATCAACCAAGTACTAACAGCACAAAGAGTGAACTTGTAGAGAACTCTGATATACTTTGAAATCGCCTCTTCAGGGTTGGAAATTCCGGACTGTTCCAGGAAACTATTACAGCCGGATGCTTGCAGAGCACACGGCCAAGTGTCTCAGTATGATGGGAATATAAACTATTCTTGTCCCACTTTTGGGACTCATTTGAGCTCACAGGGAGTACTTTGGCATTCACTACAGAAAAGGAAAAAACTACTTACATTTTACTATTATAAACAGTATGTTACTATCACAAAACATTTTGTGTACTGCATTTGGGAAATATTTAAACATTCAAGTAGAATGCTTTTGAGCCTCACTAAAATCACCTCCAGGATAAGGTTAATACTGTTTAAAATAAGAAATCCTATTGCTCTTCCTGATTGCCAGGCCACTGAATAAAAAGCTTCAAAGTCAGTAAGGAACATGCTTTTATTTCAGACTTGATGGAGGCTTGCCCCTTCCTGACCTTAAAGCCAAGTTGCCATCTTGCTTGTTTTCTTATCAGGTATTCTTCTACTGGTTTTTATTTTCCTATTTGGTTTAGCACATCTCACATCTTTGATTATTTGCTATTGAGAATTCCATTCTTGACTCTGAAATACATCCAAATAAGGATTCTAGGTTGGATAGGGTTTGAGCAACCTGTACTAGTGGAAGGTGTCCCTACCCATGGCACAGGGCTGGAACTGGATGACCTTTAAGGTCCCTTCCAACCCAAACCATTCTATGAATCTGTGATTCTTGCTCCCCTTGCCATCTCTTCCATGATATCACAATTTGTCAGCATTCTCTGTGTATGTGGAACCACAACCCACAGCGGGGACAAGATTTAGAACTCATTTGCTATGTTTTCCAACATGCTGAACTTACACCAGATAGCTTACCGGACATAGCACTTCCGTGTAACACATGCTGACACACGGCATGATACATACAGTTACTGCAAAATACATGAATATTACAACTACATCACTTTTGTAATAAGGCTGTTGAGAAGCTATACAGGAAAAATGATACATATCTACAAGTAGATTTAATTTTCATAGAATCAGCTAGGCTGGATAACTCCTTTAGGACTATCAAAAGCCCAACCTTTATCCCAGCACTGCCAAGGCTACCACTAACCCATGTCACTGAGGGCCCCATCTGGATATTTTCTGAATGCTTTCAGGGATGGTGATGCCACCACTACCCTGGGCAGCCTGTTCCAACGCCTGAACACCCTTTCAGAGAAGACTTTTTTCCTAATACCCAATTTAAACCTCCCCTGGCACAGCTCAAGGCTATTACTACTGTTGCATCACTTGTTTCTTGAGCCAAAGGAGCAGTCACCTCCACTCTCCATCCTCCTTTCAGATAGTTGTAGAGAGCATATACCAACACGCACAATCCAGTATCACACACAGAGCAGTGGTAAAGGTCCACACCAACTCTCTGGCAGTGACAGCCCTTCCCAGTGGAGAAGCACAACTTGCATTTCAAATGAATGTGTTAGCAAGAATCTCCAGAAAGGTATTACATGTATCCATGTAGTAAAACATGATTCAAAGGGGAGCAACAACAACTGAAGGAACCAGAATTTAGAAGCGTGTACCAAAGAGCAGCCATCAACTATAAGGGTGTTTCTGGCAGAACATGACAAGATAAGACACAGTAAAGACTGAAAGCAGACTCTCTAGAAAAAGAGCTAAAAAGATAGAAAAAAGCCTTGCACAACGACAAAGAAATAGCCACATGGGACTGAGAACAGATATCTAGGATTGGGATGAAGTCTAAGGCAGGGGATTAGGTTAAAGATTCAAAACAGTGTGAGTAAAGAGATAGCACTGAATGTAAAATGAAGGTTGATGCCTTGACCCACTTGGAATGGGAATTACACTTCAGATATATCACCACCATACAGCAGTAGCTATTCCAAAATTCAACTTCTCCCCAAGGAAGTTTTTAGTCATTGCACACAGCTATTTCCCAGGCCTGGACATGAGCCAGCCAATCCAAAAATCAACAGGCTTACCTGATGCAATTTTCAACCACTGACTTCTTGGGAGAAGAGGCAGGAAGGAGCAGAAGGGCAGAAGCCACTAACCAGTTTTTCTTCTGACAACATACAAGCCTTTTGTGGTTTTATTCAGTTCAGACGCCAGTTGGAACATACACTGCAGCTAGTTCTTGAGCTCCTGGCCTTGTTAAACTACCCACAGCTTCCACACCACCAGTTTGCTCCAACATACCCCAAAAGAAGGATTTACAACAGAGCTGCAGAAAGCCCAGCTGAAGCAAACTTGCACTTGTTAAGAACAGGCAGAAGACTTCTGATCTCAGTTCAGTAACACAAGACTGCTGGTTTTAACAGCAAAACACATTTTGACTTTTAAGCAAAACATTGAAGCTCAATTAGATAGTGGAGAAAAGGAACGCAAGTTTTCTACTCCGACCATTTTCAAATGCTGCCCTGGGTTCAGCAGTAGCAGTTGTTTATTTCCTTTGTAGCTGGTGCAGTGCTGTGTTTTTGCCTTTTGGCCTGGGAACAGCACTGATAACACACATGTTCTTAGCTGCTGCTCAGTAATGTTTAGTTTGACCAAGGACTTTCTGAGCCTCATGCTCTGCCAGGGAGGAGGGGAAGCCAGGAGGA
>JASSUY010049220.1:26787-70817 GCA_032466535.1 Forpus xanthops
AGCCATGCTGGCTGTCACCAAGCACCTTGTTGTTTTTCATGTGCCTCAGCATGCCTTCCAGGAGAATCTGCTCCATGGTTTTGCCAGGCACAGAGGTGAGGCTGACTGTAGTTCCCTGGCTCATCCATTTTCCTTTTCTTGAAAATGGGGGTTATATTTCCATTTTTCCAGTAGTTGGGAACTTCACCTGACTGCCATGATTTTTCAAATATAATGGACAGTGGTTTAGCAACTTCATTTGCCAGCTCCCTCAGGACCTGCGGATGGATTTCATCAGGTCCCATGGACTTGTGCATGTTCACGTTCTTAAGATGATCTTGAACCAGATCCTCTCCTACAGTGCGCCTAGGGTCTTGTCCTGGGTTCAGCAGCAGCAGTAATTTTTTTTTCTCCTTTGTAGTAGCTGGTGCAGTGCTGTGTTTCTGACTTTCAGCCTGGGAACAGGGCTGATTACACCAGTGTTTGTAGTTATGGCTTAGAATGTTTTGGTTTGACCAAGGACACTCTGAGTCTCATCTCTGCCAGGGGGGAGGGGAAGCTGGGAGGAGGCCAGGAGGAAGCAGAGACAGGACACCTGACCCAAACTGACCAAAGAGGTATTCCATACCATAGCACGTCATGTCCAGGAGGTAGAATGGAGAGCTGAGACCTGCAAGGGTGGGGTGGTGCAGCATGGTCAGGCTTGGTATCAGGTCATGGAGGTGCACTGCTTGGTCAGGCCGGGTGGAAATTAGTTGGTGAACTCTTGTATTCTTTCCTTGTATTTACCCCGTCATTATTATTACTGTTGGTAGCAGCAGTGATTTATGTTACACCTTAGATACTAAATTGTTCGTATCTCAACCTGTGGGAGTTGCATTCTTTCGATCCTCCTCCCCATTTCCCAGGAACTGGAGGAAGAAAGAGGGGGGAGTGAGTGAGAGAGCAACTGCGTGAGTTTGAGGGCCTTACACCACGACAGGTCTTCATTCTCACAGTCCTTGCATATGCCTTCCAAGATTTGGGTGGTGTGGTCAGACCATTTACCAGTGAAGACTGAGGCAAAAAAGACATTAAGAACCTCAGCCTTCTCCAAATCCAGGGTAGCCAGTTCTACCGATAGCTTCCAGAGGGGGCCCACGTTGTCCCTAGTCTGTCTTTAATTCGCTATGTACCTATAATATCCTTTCCTGTTATCTGTAACATCTCTATCCAAGTTTAATTCTAACTGATCTTTAGCTTTCTTAGCCTGGTCCCTAGCTTCCCAGATAACATCCCTGTATTCTTCCCTGACCATCTGTCCTTGCTTCCACCTTTTATAAGCCTCTTTTTTTCCTTCCAATTTTCCTCAGCAGCTCCTTGTCTATCCAAGGAGGTCTCCTGGCCTTCCTGCAGTACTTCCTTCTAGTAGGGATGTATCACTCCTGAGCTTGCAGCAAATGATCTTTGAATATCAACCAACAGCCTTGGGTCCCCTGCCCTCTAGGGCTATATCCCATGGAACCTTACTGAGCAGGTTCCTGAAGAGGCCAAAGTCTGTTCTCTTGAAGTCCAGGACAGTGAGCTTGCTGCACACTCTTCTCATTGTCCTGAAGATCTCAAACTCAACCACCTCATGATCGTGGCAATCAGGGCTGCCCTGGAGCACCACATTTCCAACCAACCCTTCCCTGTTGGTGAGTATGAGGTCAAGCATGGCACCTCTCCTTGTCAGCTCCTCTATTACTTGCAGAAGGAAGCTGTCTTCCACACAGTCGAGGAACTTTCTGGATTGCTTGTGCCGGGCCGTACCATCCCTCCAACAGATATCAGGGTAGTTGAAGTGCCCCATGAGAATGAGGGCCTGCAAGTGTGAGGCTTTTCCTATCTGTCTATAGAGAGCTTCATCTGCTGAGTCCTCTTGATCAGGTGGTCTGTAACAGATCCCCACAATAATGTCTCCCATCGCTGTTCTCCCTTTAACCCAGACCCACAAACTCTCCGTCCACTGCTCACCTGTCCACAGAGTTTCATACTCTCCAGCCTATCCCTAACATAAACAGCAACTCCCCCTCCCCGCTGCCAGTCCTGTCTCTCCTACAGAGCCTGTAACCTTCCATTCCAACACGCCAGTCATAGGACCCATCCCACCATGTTTCTGTTATGCCTATTGTATCATAATACCACTTCTTTAACATCTTTACCACTGGGTTATATAAGGACTTCCTTCCAAGCAATGGTGCTTACAAAGGGCTATGTGAAATGAGGATCATGTGTATATATGATAATGTGTTCCCGCTAAACATCTTCCATAATGCCTCTCAGGCATACACGGCAGTGTGCAGCACTCCCAGATGTGATTCTGTGTCTGAGTAAGAGGGAAAACCCTACATTATTTAGCTTAAATACTCATTTGAGATTGTGCAGTTCAATTCTGCGGGTTGTTGCCTATCAAATAACTATGGAGCTTTTAATTTTCTTCTCTCTTTAGACTTGGCTACCTGTGTCCCTTAGTGTTACCTAAGATCTAGAGAATGGCAGTTCCAAGGAAAGGGCTGTTCTGTGCTGTCCCAGTAGCCCTTTTCCCCAGGTGTTTGGGGCTGCAGCATCTGCAGGTGAGGTTAATGAGGCTGAAGGAAGCATTTTTATGATCTGAGATCACAGAGGTACCCACCTCCTGGGTTGCTTATGCTCCTGCAAAGCAATGACTGGGCATGATGGGTTTGGTGTTCCCTAGAGAAAAGCAAGTCCAATGTTATCCATCATAGATCTTCTTTCTGATAGTATCAGCAACAGAGTAAGAGCTTATACACTTTTCTTTCAGTGTATAGCCCAAATGAGGAAGAAAAGTAGTGAAAAGAGTGGAAGAGAAACTTGCAGCAAATAAAATCCTGTGGATCCTGTGTGGTAATTTCAATGGAAGAGAAGATCTGAATCTGGAGCTGTTCCCAGGGTCACACATTTAACTAGTAACACAGCACAGGCAACATATGCACATGTAGACTATGTTACATTGACTTTGGACTTCCTTACTTATTAAAACATGCTCAAGTCCCACGGTTTTCTATAGGTCAAGTACACAGTTAAGTAAAGCACACGATTCAACAATCTCCTGAGCAGGGTGGGCTCCTGATAAAGAAATTATGTAGGATGTGACATATAAACACATTTCCAAGTGGCAAGTCAGGTTTTGAATTTGCAGCACAGCAGTTCCTCTACCCCATGTTTCTAGCCCACAATAAACGCAAGGTAGTTATAAGCTCACAGATTCCAGTATGCTATAGTGACACATGAAATTTATCTTATTGTAACTTGCATATGTGCAAGTTTCCTTACATTAAAACATCTGCCAAGTCCACAGTTTTACAGTGCTCACACATAGTTGTAGCAAAATCAATTCTGCATGGAATAAGCTGATGCCCCACTACGCAGGGTGAGCTGTTTCCATGCTGAACAAGACTCTCCGTCATTCGGGCTCCGCCTAACCTCCAACTAAACCAAACCAAAATGCCTAAATGATTTTTTTTACAACAGGAACAATGAGTCCCCCATCTTACTCAACTCCCTTCTTTCTAGGAACTGACAGAATCATGTCATCATATTTAGGGAAAAGGGGGGGGGGAGAAACACACTTCTTGTTGCATGTTACTAATGATGGAAAACTGCAAATTCATATAGAGCATTAATTTCAAATAAAGTTGTTTTGAAACTTAACTGCTCTCTTGAGGTTCAAGGTGGGATGTCTGTGATAGTTGTACTACAATGTGTACCTTTGTCTGCACAGTAGCTCTTCAGGGATTACAGATGGTTTGGGATAGTGGGAAGAGTGCAGGTCTGCAGCCTGCAGACTTACTGCATTTGCAAAAATTCCACCTTAAGTAGTAATTGGATGTGTCTGCAACTCAGAGAAGGTTTGCTAAGCAATGACACATTGCACTTGGATCCGGAAACATAACATCTGGAAGCCAAATGTTAGAGGCAATATAAAAGGGCCAGCCCAACAAACCAGCAGGGCATTTCTAAGCCAGGAACATCCTCAGGATGGACCTTGTCCTTCTCTGTGTGTTCTTGCCTCTGGTGACTGTGGCATGGGGCCAGTATGGTGACTATTACTATGGTCCCTATAACTATGGAGATAATGACGAATGGGTCAATGTGTACCGGCAGGGTTTCAATTTCCAGTGCCCACATGGGCAGGTGATTGTGGCCATCAGGAGTGTTTTCAACAAGAAGGAAGGCTCCGACAGACTGTGGAACTACGCCTGCATGCCAGTGGCCCAGAGCCTCGGTGAGCCGACAGAATGCTGGTGGGAAGAGATCAACAGGGCGGGAACTGAATGGTAGGATACCCCCAACCACCCCTGGAGGGCACAGCCCTGATACCCCCTGTGGAATGTGGGTGCTAATACTGCAGTCAGAGCAATGCAAATGCATAGTAATGCCATCATATCCAGACGTTTCACTGCCCTGCCTGAGACTCATTAATCATGATGCACGTGTGTGAGATGATCAGCATTACATCTGTCTTCTCTTTAGCAATTTCTTGCTAGAGGGTCTCACTGTGCTTTAGAAATGCTGCATCATTTGGTCACTCACAATCTCAGCTGTAAAATCGTTTGGTCTTGTTATTGTTGGTTCACAGATGAGGAAAATAAGGCATGAACCTTCAGTGAGGGAAGGATAAAGCCCCTCTTGAAAGACCACTCATTGATCACTGACTAAACTGAGGAACAAATTTCAAAATTCCTCACTCCTGCTCTTATCCTTCGGGACAAAAAAAGAAATATTGCGCTGGCTTTTTTCCTTGTGTTTTTGTTGCTAAGATTTTTGGCTTATGCACTGTCAAAGGCTGTTTTCTAGTCATGCTGGTATTACAGGAGACAAAAATCCACACTAAAGAGCAACAATGGTGGCATATATATGCATGACAATGATAGAAGAAGATCGTGTTAATCTCCTAATAGAGACAATTGTGGTTAACCAAACATTGTATGCTCCACCATCCTTAGAGGCAAAGGTGATAACATTTTATGGCCACAGTAATTTCTGGAATATGTAGAGTGTTTCATGTTTAAGCAGTACATAGTGAGCATTTAATTATCTTCTGATTGTTTCATGAAATATGAAACACAGTTTTGGAAAACTCCAAGTTTGAAATATTCTTTAAACAGAATGAAATGAATGAAAGAATATTCTCAAATACTTGAAACGCAGTTAGTTGTGTTGTTTTGTTTTCTTTTTTTGTTTTTCCCAGAAATTGCAATGTGATTTTTGTAGATTTCATGTTATATGGGAACAGGTTAGCAATGAAATGTAAAACTTCTGCTTTTTAAATGATTCAAAATTCTGTTATGAATTATTCATAGTCTTTCATTACCATGTGGTACATTCCTATGGCTGATGCAATTGTTAAGGAAAAAAAGATTGACCCGACACTTAATTTTGGAATAGGAACTGAAGAGAAAGGGGAAAGGCTAGAAAACAGGCGGAAAGAAGGCACTGTAATAATCCTAGATGACTTCTTCAATTTTCACAGATTGATGCAATTTCTAACTATTGCACAGTAATTTCAAATTAGACCTTTCTATTGTTCAAAATAAAATTATTATTTCCTTCCAAAAATCCCTGACAGCAATTCTCAAGTTCACCTCTTAAAAGCAGGACACTGTTAAGTCTATACAGAACATTTTCTTCTGCTGTCGAACCATGGAGCCATATTCATCACCATGCTCTATATGCTTAGCATGACTACATCCAGTGTATTATCTAAATCTCATTTCCTTCACCTCTTAAAAAATGTTTCCACTTTGTCCTTTCTTGCCTATGTTTTTTTCTATTGCCAACCACATGCTTTTTCCAAACTATTTCTTTTCCAACCCCTCTTTGATGTGTTTAACCCTGTTTTGCTCTTTTTCCTAGCTTTTGGAGTTTAGTTATTTCTTCTCTAGCTCACCTTTTCAGTCCAACATCTTTACATTTATCTGTCTTCTCTGCAAAGATATCCTTCTTCCATTCTTCTCTCTACTGGGGGAAGTAATAATACACCAAAGTCACTAGTGAGCACATACTCCTTTGCAAAGGTGATCTTGTGCTCCTAATGAGACTATCTCCATGTATACTTAGCAAGCTGTGCCTTGTTGTGTTCTGCAGTTTTCTGCTTAGCTAGTTGCCCCTACAGTGTTTCATAGAGAGCTGCTTGCTGTAAGCCAGTACATCCTTCACTGTTCCCAGACACTGCTGCCCAAGAGCCCAGCGGGCTTACCCCAGACAGGAGTGAAAGACTGGGCCAGCAGGCAGCCAGCCTGGATCGTCTGAGTGCAAACTCAAACCTCAAATTAAAGTGATGGCATGGATGCAGTCTGTGGGGCCTTTGACAATCCCAAACCTCTCTTGGCAGCCTTACCCCTCACAGCTGTCTTGCTTTTCTCTTTTCCATGCCCAGATCAGTGCTATTTAAAGCCATATCCAGCTCTAAAGGGATTCACTCTGTAATCAAGTGGGACCACAAAGATGAGTCACAATCTGTACCCTTAGTTCCTGTTTAGCTACTTCTCTTTTCCTGCTGATCACAAACCAGTCTCTCGGTGAGCACTACATCTTCCTCATGTCAGCTAACACAGCACTGTGTAGGACTTGCTAGTCCGTTCCCCATCTCTGTAGAATGGACTGTATTATTCTTTCTTCAGCTCTGCCACATAGTGCATTGTGTCTCACCTTGTGCATCACACCCAGGAAGATACAATGGTTTGCACTATAAATAACTGCAAAGCTGCCAAGTTTTTCCTAAAGTTTAAGCTACACTTTCTTTTCCTTGCCCTGCCTTCACTGAGTAATGCGAACTGACACACTGCATTCTGTGTAAAATCTTTTTAACTTGTTAATAAGTAGCAGCTATGCCTTCCCCTCACCTACAAACCTTCACCCATGTTTTTGCTTTCAGACTGAACACATCTCTGTTCTTCTAGCTCTCCTCTGGAAGTTTTGTGCTCCAACACTCTTAAGCAAGTGCTGATCTTATGTACACCTCTCATTTGAATCCCCTCCAGTTTCTCAGCCATGTCCCAGAAACTCTAATCTGGCAGAAACACAAAAAAACTACCTCTGTCAAACTGTGTTTATGGCATTTCACTGATCACCATTCCAGACTATTGTGCAGTTGCACAAGAGAGACACACCAGAGAGATGTTTCTTTAGAAAAGAAAACAAACTAAAAAAAAGCTTTAGAGAGAAATGAAGGGAAATACAAAGCAGAGAAAAAAGGAGTTTTCAACTCATTATTTTCTTTGGCCATTAGCGCTGGAGGAGAAATGGTAGAAATTATGAGGGGAGCATAGGGATAGGAGAATTGTGAAGCTGCAGGGCTTGAGGCAACTACAGGCAGAGCTTGTTTAGTTTGCTTGCTACACTAAGTATCATATGGACTTCTAGGATTAAACCCATTTGCATTTTACAGATATGAACAAACATATTCAAGAGAAAGATTACAATGACACAGATCCCCATTAGGCATCTAATTATGATGCCTACGGTATAACCTCTGCCCCCTTCCAAGGTCAATGGAGAGAAACAGGTACTCTAAAAACTGGTCTCTGTGGTACTCTGTCTCTCCCCAGAAGCAGACTCGTGAAAACCAATCACATCTGACAATTGCCTAGAATTACCTACTGGCATTTCAAAATATATCTAACTATAGGTGCTTTGCTGATAAATGCACCCCTGAAGTTAGGCATTTGTGTACATATACTTCTGAAGAGAGCTTGCTCTTTTTTTGTACTTTGCTGAATGAGCATGAAAAACCTGTGAATATGTTGCAAGACTCACAGGGAAAATTTAGGCAATATATCTGATCAGATGACCAGGGCTGCCTTCCAGCTTCATTAATCTGTGGATGCATTTGAAGTTAAGTATGTGTACAAAGGTTTTGTTGAATCTGTCTGCCTGCAGAGGCTATCTGCAAACCAAGATGCTGTTCTTGGTTAAGCCTATGTTCTTAGCTCCATTTGTACTGGAGGTAAGGTTGGAGTGATTGCAGGTGAGGCTGTTCTTCACTGTTTCTCTAATACTACAGAATTGTCTCTACAGACAAGTCTTTAAATAAGGTACTTAAGAAAAAGCTTTTTCTTGCCTGAAAGTTATCATGCCAAAGGATAGGGATCACATGAACAAGTGAAAAGAAGCTTGCAAGTGAAAGAAAATTAACTCTTCCTCCCAGGAGAAAATGTTTGGTTTACACTACATAATGCAGATGGAACCCTGCTATACCTCCAATACACTCCCAGTTACCCATAAAGGCACAAAGCAGAAACATTTCCAGCCAAGCAGTATTTAACGCATGTTTATTGCCTCTTTTTCCTTGTTTGGACTGCTGAGAAAGTGTTTGGATGGGACTTGGAACAAAACAGGTGTTTAGAATTTCCCTCCCCACTCCCATTCTCACTCTCCTTTGCTTTCTCTTCAAGTGCACAGATACATATAGATCCTTCTAGTAGGCACACAATGCCATTGCCCCCAGGCTGAGTGCAAAGACAGTCAGGAGCAAAGGAAGTGGCTGCAGGAGCCTCCTGTTCAGGCCCTGGCAGCACACCCCAATAAGCCTGTAAGGATCTGTTTCTGTTCTCAATTCCTAACCAATCCAAGTCTCAAATCTCAGGCTGTATTACTCAAACCTGATATCCAAGGCACGCTTTCAAACTGTTCTCATTTATGCTACCTATGCAAACAAGTTAGTTTTCTTCAAAGTCCTAGGTTTCTGTTAAAGTGATAGTGCTACAAGCTTTTAGCACAGCTGCAATGGACCAAGTCCAATGGGAGCATCTGAATAAAAGTGTTTTGGTAGATAGGGAGGCCTCATCAGCTCCTTGGGCAGAAAGAAGAAAGTAAATTATCACTGACCCCTAAATGAAAGAAAAAGATAGCTGAAGATGACAGCAAAGTTGACTTTGGCATGTGGAAGTCATGACAACACGTCTCACCACCCTACAACAGATTGTGAAGACTCCTCACAGAAGTGGCCATCGGAGGCTGGCATGGCCTAATCAACCATGAAAAAGTCATTCCCTTTGTCTGAATGCCAGCATTTCAAGTGTCCTGAGCCTTCCCTCAGCTATTTATGTCTTCCCACTGATCTGAAACTCACCAGTAAACTAGCTTTCATCATATGACTAACCGAACTACACAGAGGGAGGACACTTCACAAAAATAACTCAGGAGAGCAGGACAGGGCATCCCTTCCATGCTGTACCAAAAGGAAATTAAGTTTTGGATATTGAAAGAAAGAGATTTTGCTGGAACAACACTCCAGGAAAACACTCTGTCATTAAAAATGCCTCCCACACTTTTAACTGTGGCCTTACCAGCTGCGTGAGGTTAGGCCATGTCTCTCTGTATGCCCTCAGGGAGGGCTACAAATGAAAGCACACAGTGTTATTTCTATTGGGTCAGTTTGCCTTGCCTTGTATCTCCCTAATATATAGATAAGTTAATTTTTCTGCAACAGGCTCTAGAGAGATAGATAGCTTTAAAGTAATTAATGCAACAAGTTTTACAGGAGCCAGGTGTTCTACAGCAAAACAGTGGCATTTTTTTCAAGTACATAGAATGACTCCCAGGTCACCCTGTTATACGGAACAAATCACCATTAAGGCAGTATGACCCAGTGACTACTCTGTGTGGCAGACCCTGCGTGTTTCCAGGGAGCCTCAGGGAGTGCTACCCAATGGGTGCAGCAAGGATGCAATGCAGGCTCTAACAGCAACAATTACTGCATCTTGACTTGAGCTTTCTGAGTGGAAATGTAGTGAACAGGCTTCCCCTTTGAGTTGTCATCCTCAGGACAGCATGCTGCTAAGGCTAATTCCTGACATATCTGAAGGACAGGGGCCTGACAGAGAGGTTTACAGCAGAACACCAACATTAGATAGGCCTCAACAATTTGGGGCTTTGTCTAGCACAGAGCAAAAAATTAGATGTGGGCATATTTATGAAATTTCACCACAATTGGTGCCATTGCTTTAAACAATTATACACTTGCAAGCAGTATTTATCTTCAGGTTGGCAGGCAATTTTTCTTACTTGGCCATAAATCAAAGGTCCTGAATCACTAGCTTTTATTCACCATACTGGTTTGTAGGATTTTCTGTGACAGCAGTAGTGAATTCAACAGAGAAGGAAGAAATCCTCTCATATTATTGTTTTCCAATTAGTGCATAGAGCATCCGACTGAAAAGATGTGTGAGAAGGGTTGCTTGTAGCCCTTGAAGAATTACTTTCTGCTTGTAGGAAAGAGGCGGACTGGGAAAAGGAAAGGAAAAATGGTACATGAGCTGACAAATAAGCACTCAAATTTCTGAGAGCATCTCTTTGTTTTTGGAGGAATACCTGGATTTGACTTGAAAATTAGAAATATGCAAGGGAAAAAAGTTGTATATTATCCCAAAGCTAAAGAAAAGTACTTCAGTGTCACAACTGTTTTTCTTTCACTGAACCCAATATTGAGCTTGAGTAACAGGCTGCGGGACATGGTGTGCATGAGATAAAAATAGCGAGGGAGAATTGAACATAAGCTTAAAAGTATATTTCAAATTTTACTTTAATAAGTAAATTTTACTTTAAAGTAAAATGGCAATGTAATGATAAGACATGACTTGTGTCCAGCTATCCTATCCATTCAAGAAACTAGTTTTTATGGAAAATTTAAATACTGATTTTTTTAAAATCAAACTTCTCATGAGAAGATAGAATCAGAATGAAAAAATAACTAAACCTTCCTAAAGTTCAGTGCCCAAGTATGTACACATGTAAACACAGGAGAGTTACATTAGCTAGGTTTTTTTAATCCACTAGAAAAAGAGGGGCTCATCAGTGACATCTCTCTCAAAATAAACCTTCCCATCACAAGTGGACTGTATTAGTAGAGGTGTCAAGAAAATAAAAGCTGTCAAAAAAAAAAGGGCAAAAAGGGCAGGACTTCTCAAACTAAATGTGAGCAGGTGGGGAGGAAAGAACCTCCTACAAAGACAAGAAATATCAGACACTAATAGATGGGTGGGGGGGACATTGCAAGGTAATGGTGAGCCTCAGAAAGGAATTGCAAAGGAAAAGGGGGAATTAAATGCTCCTGTTATTGAATGTAGCAAAAGACTTAGAAAATCTCCCAGGGGCACAAGGACTGGAGCAGTGGAAACACATGTAATTGGGGGAGAGGCAGAAGAAGATGAAGAGACAAGTTTGGTTCTACTTTACACAGATTAATGCTAATCTTGCAACAGGTACAGCCATTCCCTATATTTCTGTGAATCAGCCTTTCTTCCATCAGGATAACACCCATCATCTGCAGCTATCCAATATGTTTACACAGAATCTTAGCCATATGTTCCCATGGCCTATGTGCCAAAACCCAGAGCAACTTCCTATCAAAGTCCTGCTGAAATCCTCTGAGTGAGAGCCAAACTGGCTTACTTGGTGTGACTTGGTGTGATACCATAGCAACTCAGAGTCCTCATCATTGCTTAATTCTGAAGGTCTTTGAAGAGTCTCACAAAGCACAGCAAGTATGTGTGGCCTCGGCTATGTGGGAGATGCAGGGATACAAACAAATGTAAATACTTCCTATATGAGAAACAGAACACAGTGGAAGAAGGGACATACAGAAGAGACCCCTTGTTCAAAGGTGGAAGCTGAAAGTTAGGCAGTGGAAGCAATCCCTGCACTCATCAAAATTGATCAGTTTTTCAGCTTTTGCGTATAAACTCTTGAGCCTCATGCTTTTCAAGAGCACCTGCATGTACAGGAGAATGACTTTCCAAACACCAAACTCTGCTCCTCGATATGCTTGCCCTTCTGGAAACTCCAGGGTCATTAAAATAAACTATGAGGTCATTGAATGAAATCAGGAGACATTTGTCTTATTTATTAATCATAAAGTTACTTCTGAAAGTGTCTTTTGAATATATCAATGTATTTGATATCTTGGTATTGCAAAGAAGGTTTGCTATAGCTCAAGGCTGCCATTTTTCCTTGATGAAGGGAAAAGAAAGAAAATGACAGGAAATGGAAGAAACTGAATTCCTGTAATTTTCTCCAATAGGGAAACAATAAGGCTAGGAGGATGCTTGAAAGAAGGAGCACTCAATAGCTGACTTAATGAGCTGCCCGTTTTCACACTCTCCTTGTCTTTAGTCTCCAAGAGGAAAGCTATTCAAACTGATTATCACTTGAATTACTTTGGGGATTAAGGTTCAGATGCTAGGAGGGTGTGCAGAAAGAGAAACATATATCTGTATGCTTACAGACCATGTCTATTCTACTTGAAGGTAGTGATGTGTGTGAAAGAATTGCCGTGTACACAGAAAGCATGAAACAGCAGATTTTTCTTTTGAAAGTCCAACCATAAAGTTAATGTGAGCCTTATAATTTTGTAACACCTCATAACGTTTTCCTCACGTGATTGTTATCAAGTCATGATCTCATCACAAGCCTGTAATGTTTTAAGTGTGTTTTCTCCTGGAGACAGGTAATTGAGAAAGAAATAAAATAAATCACTGCACTTCTTGCATAAAAGAATTTGTAAGGCTTCTTTTTGGGAGAAAAGAGATTGAAAAGGTTTGCTCCAGTGAACCTCAAATGCTCAAACACCAAGTCAAAGGTAAAAATACTAACGGACTATTCTGAAGTCATGAAGTGGTTTAAGTCCAGTTAGTCACATATCTTGCTTGCTCACTCCTTTCCTCCCTCCCATCTCTCAGAGGGATGGGGAGGAGAATCGAAAGAATGTAACTCCCACGGGTTGAGATGAGAACAGTCCAGTCCTCGGCTTCCCACACCCTCACGGAGACGGAGGAGAGGTCAAGGGCCAGGATGGTGAAGAGCAGTAGGATGGTCAGGTACAAGTCCACAGCCACATCCATCCAACCCTGCCGCTGGAGCCAGCCCATATTTCAAGTCATTACCATGAAGTACAATGAAACAAGAACCTTAGCCCAAGCCCCCCATCTGATAAACACTAAGACAGCAAATACCAGCTGTAAATAAGGTACGACATGCTGAAACTGAGGTAAAGAGCAAGAACTTTGAGAGCCAAATCAGCATTGTGATGAGTGATTATTAATCCAAAACTATGAATACTTATCACAGATATGATTAGACACACTCTGGTCAGATCCGTCATTATCTCAACCCTTTGTGTCCCACATTGGGGGCCAAAAAGAACTGTGATGGTTTAAGTTCAGTCAGCCACGTAGCTTGCTCACACACTTCCCCCCTTTCCTCACCCCTCTGCTCCTGAGGGGATGGGGAGGAGAATCAAAAGAATGTAACTCCCACAGGTTGAGATAAGAATACCCCAGTAACTAAGGTATAACCCAAACCACTGCTGCTGCCACCAATAGTAAGAATTATAAGGGAAATAACAAAGGAAGAGAATACAATCACTCATCACCCACCAATCGATACCCAGCCTGACTCGAGCAGTGATCTAACCCTTCCAGGTGACTGCCCCCAGTTTATATATTGAGCGTGTCGTGCTGTGGTATGGAATACCTCTTTGGTCAGTTTGGGTCAGGGGTCCTGTCTCTGCATCCTCCCGCCTTCCCCTCCTCCCTGGCAGAGCATGAGACTCAGAAAGTCATTGGTCAGACTACACATTTGAGCAGTAACTGGAAACATCGATGTTATCGGCACTGTTCCCAGACCAAAAGTCAAAAAACCACAGCACTGCATCAGCTACTAAGAAGGACAAAAATGACTGCTACTGCTGAATTAAGGACAAGTCAGTAAACACTTGAGAATGCCAACACCAGAATGATCTTCTTGTCTGATTAGCATGCTGAAATTATTAAATACTTTCATAGGATCATAGAATAGTTTAACAAATTTTAAATGCAACATTAATGTTACAATGTTATTAGTTAACTACTGCTGCTTTCTCATACAAAGTGGTTACTCCATGCACAGCAAGTGCATACAGTGTTTCCCAATACAAAGACCCTTAACTTTCACTCCTAATCAAAATCTTTAATGTTGTTTTCAGAACTGCTTGGAAGTAGCACAGAGTCTAATACCATGTTTTTCTTACGTTTTCTTCCCTTTCTCTTGTTTATTAGGTATCAAACCTGCTCCAACAATGGGCTTGTGGCTGGTTTCCAGAGTCAGTATTTTCCATCTGTGCTTGACCGTGAATGGCAATTTTACTGCTGCCGCTACAGCCGGAGATGCCCATATTCATGCTGGTGAGTTCAAGCAGAAACCAAACCTGCTAGCCTCTTTTCCCCAGCAGTCCCTATAAACGTCTTCTTTGGCCACTTGGCTTATAAAAAACTTTGTCTTAAGAAAATTTTAACTGTGTTTTATGGGGCTAAGCAAGTTATTTCCAGTCTGGTAACACGACTCTGGAGGATCCATGACTAAGGGAAGAGAATGAGGGCAGTTATACTGAACAGTGCAAGGCAGTAACTAGCCTCTGGATGCGAGCAGCACCTCCCTCTCTCAAGGCTGTTTGAAGACCAAATTCAAAATGAGCTACAGAACATAGTCCAAACTTTAAAAAAAAAAACATGGCCTCACCTCAACACAGTATTACAACTGCTAGTGGCAACCTCACAGAGACTATGGAAAAACGAGGTACACATCCTGAGCTTCCCTGTGTCCCCATGCGAGGCTTCTGTAAAATGACCTGGAATCACAGTAGCAGAGTGTGTAGAGAAAGCTGATATTGCTCCTGTCTGTTCTTCATAACAGAATTCATGCTTTTACTCTCCAGGGCTATTAATCTAGCTATTCTCACTAACACAAAGAATAACCCATCTGCACTGAGAAAAAAAAAGAAAAAAGGAAAAAAAATGGTGGTGGTTGGTGTGAATCTGTGCTTGAATCTTTGTTTCAGACTCAGTTTTGAAGTAAACTTCCCATTGAGATGCATACAAACTGTTTACATGCCTGCTGGTCTTACTTGTCTGGCTGGCTACTGGCCAAACACAACAGCAGTGCTTTCCATCTTTCAGTCTCCTGGCAGCCAGGAGGAAAAGAAATGTTCTTTCATTATCATTGTTAAAGATTTTAAATTACAGGAACTCTGTAACAAAGTCTTTGAACATTCTCCTACCCCCGTTTCCAGCCCACACTGCCTGCAGAGATTTTCTGCCCTGTGGGTTAATTCATCTACCTGCCCAGGCCCTTCCCTTTGAGGGAAACTCACCCTAACTTTTAAGCAGTTCTTCCAATCTCTTACTCCTCTAATACTGCATGTATTTTCTGAGAGACAATAGAAATCTTCTCTGACCTCTTCTGTAGTTGTTGACAATCCTGCTTTACTCAGACCTCCTCCTGACAACTAGGAACAACCAGGACAACTTGTCTCAGCCTTTCAAATTGGCATTCAGAGTAATGCAAATTCCAATGCAAATGTTTGGGGTTACTCATGCAGCATTTCCATCCCAGCTGCATACGGACTCTTATACTGTCCTTTTATTTCCAACAATGGCAACACTCCATTTTTGTGCTTAAAAGGACACCTTATGCAGGTCAGCTGCTACTGTCTTGCCACACAAAAGGCAGGTGAAGAGTTTCTCTCTTTAAGCAGGGGTAAAAATCTCATGTTCACATGGTCTTCTGGGAGGGGAGAGCTGTAAAACCTCTGGGAAGACTTGTCACTTGGCTTGTGAAAAGCTTCTGGTGCATAGTTTGCAATTATCTGTTCATTATGAAACCATTTTGTACCCTGTATTACCAGCCTCAGTCACTCAATCTGGAGCCCAGTTTGTTCCATTCCAGGTAGTGGCCTGTCCTGACACTTCCATATACACTCTCAGCCTGGACAGTCTCATACAGTTTTCTATCTGAGAGCCTTGTTTGACCTTACTCTCTTGAAGTGCATCCTTACAATGTATTTCTTCCAATTCCTTTCAAGCTCTCATTCTACCTTTTGAGTTAGCAAGGTAGACAGAAACTCCTTCTGCATATAGTTATCCAAATTAGGATGTTATGGCCTGGATGGACAGACAAAAGGACAGGCAAAAGACTGGTGACAGTCTCAAAGGGTAGTGGTTAAGGGGTGATACCCTGTCTGGGTGCCCATTACAAGCAGAGCAGTGTGACCAATGGTCTACCCTGGGACCTTTCCTACTTAACGTCTTTATCAGTGACCTTCAGGAGGCAACAGAGCACACTCTTGCCAAGTTCACATATGACAGCAAACTGGGAGATACAGCTGTTCAGGGAGATATAAAGAAAACATTTTGCTCTATGAGAAGAGTGAGAAAGTAGAGCAGGTTGCTCAGTGAGGCTGTGCAGGCATCATCCTTGGGGCAGAATAAAAACCTGTTGAGGTCCCTTTCCACTACAGTTATCTTGTGATCCCAAAGAGGATTCTACACCATGCAGTGAAAATCCCCTCTCCAAAAGAGTGGTCTTCTGCTTATTGTCTGCTGGTAATATTTTCTGTTTTATTCCCTTTACAGTGTCTAAATAGCATGTGGGTGAATGTTAGTTCTTGTGCTAATGTATAAGCAACACAAACTCTCATACTGTAGCTCAAACACCCCTCCTTTTCACCCACTTTTGCTGCTACAGATGTAACTTGCCTAATTGTTCAACTTCAGTGTGCAGCAACAAAACTTACCGTACACTAAGCCCAGGAGATCTCACTCACAACTTTGCTTCCACTGGTGTTTCTAAATTCACAAAACCTTATTCACATGTCACACTTCTGGTCTGTATCTTGCACTTTGTTTAAGATGCACTTGACAGAGAGAACCCATTTTCCAAATAATCTGCAAAGCAGTTCTGGGCTAGCATGGGTAGGACCTCAAAATCTATATGCATGTAAGGCACAACAAAACTGTGTGTATATACAGTTTCATTATTTATTACAGTTTCTGCCCCAACCTATAATGCTATTTACCATGTTGCAGAAACTAGCTGTCAAGAAACTATCTGCGGAGAAACGGCTATTAACATGCTGCTGACTCCTATTTCTTGATTGAAGTAGCCTGATTTCATGCAAAGGCATATTAGTATATGATTACACATAAAAGTAAAAAGTGGAAAAGTAATATAGGAAAATATGCAATGACATGTGATGCCTTCCAGATCATGTGTGACATACACAAAAATCCATATTCAAAGACAATCCACAGTGCAGAATTTCTCAGCAGCCTAGAATTTCAATGTACAATGAATCCTTCATAAAGAAACCAAATACGGACAGAAAGGCATTTTTAAGAAAATTGACAACAATGAGGTGTGACAAACCTCTTTGTTTTAAATTAGCTCTCACCTTGGGTATTTGATCCCTTCTGCTTCCAGCTGTCACTGTAGAGGGGTCACTGGCAAATACAAAAGCAGGTATTCTGCATGGTTTCTCTTGGGTTTTCAAGACTACGTTTCTCATGAGATGATCTTCCCTAAAATGAATAAAACCAGTTTTTTTCCTATGTATATATTCTATGCAAATAGTTTGTTAGAATTTGACCTGGTTTTACAGCTGGAAGATTCCAGTGGTTTTTGAGTCCTGCTAATACTTTTTGGAATACTAATTCATGACACCATCACGCTGACTGAAACACACAAATAAACACTTTGTTTAACTTAACAACATGGTTAAAGCCAAATACATGGTTATGGACTTTGCATGGTAGCATCTATATCCTTACTCCTAGAGCCCAGCAGTTCTCTTTTACAGCTCATCTTCTAACCATTAATTCCCAGTTTACCTGCACAGTAATCCCATATTTAAAATAAATATACTAATCTTTTCCAGCCTCACCGTTTTGCACTTGGTATTTAGGTATGGTTTTTTTTACAAGTACTTTGTTTCCTTCCTCACTATGCCAAGTTTTGTCATGGATTCTGCACATTTTTACCATACTGAAAATAATTAACATTCCTTACAGGAGGCAGAAAAGCTCCTACTATTTTACCTGGCTAAGGAATACCACCGCAGTAAAATAAACTGTGTGCTGATTCAAACCATAAAGGAAGCAAATCCACTGCAGATGCAGAGACAAAGTTATTAAGTGGACCCATTAGAGTTCAGATTTTTCTCTGTCAGGAAATTGAAAGCTTGATCCATACTCTCAAAAGCAAACACATGTCACAGAACAGGCCCAAGTCTGCGCAGACTGTTTATGACCATTTCCTCTCTCCAAACAAACGCGGTTCAAGTGCCAGAAAGTCTGTCTGAAGCTGTGGCTGATCTGTCACAGTAACATTGTCCAGGCAACAATTACATTTTCCAAGAATTGTGGGGCTTAAAGAATTTATTTGTTTTCTTGACTCAACCTGTCAGTTTCATCTTGAAACTGATGAGATCCTATGCAGGTTTCTCAGAGATTACCAAGAGCAGACATACAGATCCAGGAATAGATGCGGTAGAAACACGCACTTCTGTGCAACACAATTCCCCCCTCTGCTTTTCCTTGTCTTTTTTCTTTCTTTTTTTTTTTTTTCTTTAAATAAATGTATTTAATGAAGATATATTTTGTATCCTAGCAAATACAAACTTACAGCTCAATCTCCAGGACCATCTTCCAGAGTCATCCTAGGAGAAACTCACTTACTTAACATTGGAAAGTTGGTTATTTCAGACATGCCTTTCCTGAGGAACAGGCGTAAGATGCCCTGAGCTCCCTGCTGCTGCTTTTATCTTTACTTCAGTAGCTCATGTAGGCCTCCAAGAGTTGTGGTCCTACTCTGTTGGCCTCGTGGCTCCTCAGCCCTGTGAATGGAAACAGAAGGGCAGTGATGTTTCTAGGAGAATCTGAGATACAAGATCCTGGAGCCTGAACTCAATCCCAAAATACACATGATAAGGCCACATGAGAAAATTGCTTATCTCTAGAGCAGCTCCACGTCACCTTTAGTTCCCTGACACCCCAGCAATCTGGGATCTACCTATACTGGGAGCATTAGCAGGAATCTCTGCAGACAGTTTACAAAGACCATCATTGGCTTTTCAGCCCAGTGTGCTTTTTAAAAGGGGATGACCACTGCCTTCCAGCTGGAGGAAGAATTTAAATTGATTGAAGAGGCATATAATTCCCATGTTCCCTGAATGTAACACACAGGCTCTTGGCTCATGAAAAAAAAATTCCCCTTTAGGAGAGTCATACATTTGAAGCATTTGTAAATAACATCTGAAACAGCAAGGCCATCCAGGGGACACTCCTCTTCCTCAAACATCAGAAAGTTAACGTCAAAGATTATGTCCTCCTCTCAAAATGAAACAGCTTCTTCTATTCATCTTGTTAGCACTGTAGCTGCACAAGAAACAAAAAATGCAAGAGCACTCTGAAACAATGTACTTGCTAGCAGAAAATAAGTATTTTCAACAGTTGGAGCAAGAAACCATGAGCTCTATCACTGATTGATATTTCAAAAGACTCATTTCTTTCATCTGCTTGATAACTGAAGGCAAGGCACACCCACAGTTCCCATTTACTTCTCCAAGGGGCAGGCTGTACAGTATTAAAAGGCCATTGGTGAGACTCAATCTTCTTATCAGTAAACCATAGACTGGTGATAACTGAAGCACGGAAACAGACTCTACAACTCAAGGAGAGTTAAAAAGTAGGCATGCTTATTACGGCACCAGGTGCAAGGGGGATCACTCCTCCTAACTTGCACACCGAGGGGTTAAGCAAGCAGGTATTTATTACACACAAATATGCATAATCATTAGGTTCCTGAGACAGTGGTGGGAATATTACAATGAGTTTAGGTACTCATTATCATAAGCCTCCTCCCTTTTGGCACTTGCAGAGTGCTCTCTGATGGTAGTGGGCAGGAGTCTTCAAGATGAAGTAAGTAGCCTTCCTCATGTGGGCAGGGGTCTTGAAAATGAAGTAAGCAGTCTTCCTCGGGATGCACTTTTCATCTTTGGCACAGTTGGATGCCCCAGTAATCACAATTAGCTGAAACGAGCTTACCTGCAAGTTTCTGATAGCTGGCAAAGATTTAGAGCAGTGTGACCTTGGTACAAAATTGATTGCAAGCAGGACAGTATGGGGAGACAAGGAGTATCCCAAGCTAGCAGATGTTCAGGAGTTGCTGTCTCGAAACTAACTGGTAAATTAGAAGGACAGTAGGAAAGAATTCACTCATTAGAAGGATGGAAAGAAATAATTCACTCTTGTTAATAAGACTGCTAAATTCTGTTACCACACCACAGACAACACAAACCTTATTCTCTATCTTAGACTTAAGTTAAAAGCATTTTAACTCTATGTCTTCCAGGCACTTGTTTTGCTCGTATCAAAACCAATTTCTGGAGTCAGTCATTACAAAGAATGCTAGAGATCACTGTGGGTTACTACCAAACACTCTTCTCAGTGCTAAATGAGTAACTGTGTTTTGTATTAATCTCTAACAGTAATTCTTTCCCATGGAAAATAAACAACATTACTAGTTTCAGACTACAACAATAACAACAGTAACCATGTTAAAGATTTTTTTTGCCTTTTTCCAATATGTTTCCTACTATGAGCAAGATTTATAGGGCTATAGTAAAGTACATTAGAAAAACATGGGGATGGGTGCGGTGATGCAAACCACTCCGAAGTGAAACTATCCCAGATCTTCTCTGTCCCAGCTAAAAACCCCATTATGAAAATGCCTTTTTTTGTCATATTTTCTGGCTCTCCAACACACATGCCAAACCACTTATATCTCCTCTCACAAACCTTTCTTTCCTGGTTTTTAATATAGAATTACCTGCTTTCTCCTCTCTTGACACCAATGTGCATATCTCGGTTTAATAAATAATCCCACTAAACGCACCCTGCTAGCCCCTACACAGATCTTCTGCCTCCTTGGAGTTCACTTGGCACCAAACTACCCAGTGCTTAGGTCTCATGATCAGTATAACACAGGTCTTCTCACAGCAGACTTGCAAGCTTCTCACCTAGGGCCTTCCTTCATCTCTCCCTCTCAGGCATCACAAGCACCATGGCTTGGCTACAGAGGCCTTAAGTTTTGAGTTCTATGCCCCAAAAGAGCAGCAGGGACTTCATCTCAGCACTTGCTATTCCTAAACTTCTCACTAGTCCCCTAGCTCAGTTTCCTTTAAGAGGTCAGTGCTAGAAATGCTTACAGGGCCCTTGTGCAGATTACTGTGGATGATTCTTCCCAAATGGGTGTTGCCTTTGGGCTTGGACTCCTTGGGAGTCCAGATTCCTGCAAGCAGGCAAACTCTCACCAACTAGTGCAAAAAGTCTCTCACTTGTTTTATAAATCCTGTCAGGTACAAACCATATATTGTCACATATGGCTTATAAATGTTACCAAGTTTGTAAATAAATTACCTGTCTGTAAGGTGGTTCACAGTTGATATGAAAGACTTGATAACAAAGTTACAGACCAAACTACAGCAAATATTGAGGGAACTTCTGTCCTGTGCTGGGCAGACTGCTTCAAGAAAACCCTTAATGGCTGAATAAAATAATCAGAATTTCTCCCTTCCATGATGAGAAAACCACTTACTGAATATCCCTATGCATTAAACACCGGAGTATCCCTCAGTACAGATCTTTTTTGTTACTAAGCCAGGATTCCAAAAATGGAGATGATAGAAAAGAGCTGGGTCACACCACAGAGCCCTGCTATATGACAACCAATTGCATTCCTCCCAGATGATACAGTGCAATTCAGATGACCTTGAGACGCATGGACTTAAGGGAACAGTTTCGTAAATGAGTACAGCAAACATCAAAGAGAACTGAATTAGACAGACAGACCATGCAGACCCAAGTGAACGCAAACATTGTCATAACACTATTTATAACTTTTCTCTTTAGAATAAAAGGAGTCAGTAGGCATCTGTCTACATAACAAGACAAACTAGAGAGCAGCTCAAGTCCCCAAATCACATACTTTCGGTAATTGCGTATATTTGATTTTTGAATATGTCTTAGTGGGGGAGCCTTAGGAGTCTGAATGGTAATGTGGAGAAGTTAATATATAGGGAAGGGAAGGTGACAGCAGGCAGAGGATGAAAGCTAAATAAAGGCTCACTACTGCATCCATTCACTTCAAAATAATGCCACCTACTTCTATGAAAGGTCTGTGAGACCCTTCACAGCAATTCAGGAGTTTGTAATCAGATTTCCCTTCCAACTGAAAGACTCATGAAACAAGCTCAAAGAGCTAACTCTCAGTTCTGCCTCTCAGTAGAACTGCAAGTAGGTTTTTAACCTTGTGTTTTGCACAGTCTCATTGGCCCAGTACATAGTGCCGGTCAAGATTACAGAACATTTTCCTTGCTGATTGCCAAACAGATGTTATGAAACACATTTGGTGGAACATATATATATGAACACATCTTGGTATTTTCTCATAATAACCCCAAAAAACCCAAACCCCTGAAGCTGATGGGGGAATGCAGAACTAAATTCTGGTCCATAACTGGCTTTCATGCCACATTTTAAAATCCTATTATACCCCAGGAATCTTTGAAGACACACTATCAGACAATCAGGTTCCAAATTAGTAAACTAAATATGAGGATTCTCCTCTGGCAGAGGAAGCAGCCACACATTAATCTTTCTGACCCTCCAAAACAGGGTGTCCACATTCTGTCCGCTGTGCTTTTGGGGTATTGGCTGAGACTCTGCCAGTTGGTCTGGGCTAAAACTGCCCAGGGGTTGTTCTAATAAATTACACATCTAAGAAATTAAGTTACAGTGCCCATAAACATTCTCGGCTGCTGTTTAACCTACTAGCATAGATGTAACCCTTATTCCTCTTGGGTTCTGTCTATGGATCCAGAAAAAGCTCAAGTTCCAGATTCAGACCCACAGCTTCACTGAAGAAAGATTCATGCATGCAAAAAAGCCCTCGTCAAGGGCTTGATTTCTGTGTAAAGAAAATGGATAAAATGCAGACCATGTAGTAGAGGTCAGGCTTTGTGCAGTATACTTCAGCTCTTACTACAGCTCTGGCCATGGAGTGCAGGGCCCTGAAAGCAGCTCTTTGCAAACTGAAGGGCTTTCAGCAAGTTGGCTATACCAAGGGATCAGCTTATAGTCAGCTAAAGTTTCTCTTATGGGGCCATAAAAGTGTATTACAGATTCAAGTCATTGGCTGTCTAAGTAAAGAGGTATTCAAGTCAGAGTTTTAAACTGCCCGACACTGACAAATAGATATATATTTGGGAGCACAAGGGGAGATGTCCTGAAAGCAAAAATGGTAATATCATCCTTCAATCAAACTAGCAAATAAATCAGGTTTGCCATTGTTTGATAGAAACACATTCAGTGATGATCTTTAGTCTAGGAAAAATCACCAGCCAACTGGTGAGAAGCCATGGGAAATTGTCTTTTATAATATTTGTATTTTTTTCTTTGCCTGGGTCAGAACCAGTTCCCTTAAATTTCATAGTGGTCTCATTTTTGACTTCTCATGGGAGCTGGGCTGAAAACTGTGGCTTAAATTTTCCACTTGCAGAGCATACTGGTGACACTATCCATTTATCCATCCCAACAACTGCTCATGCACATGGTTTCTTCTGTTTCTCCTAGTCCACGGCAGCTGTCTGCATGACCTGTGAAATACTGCTGTAGTTCTTACCAACAGCACAGCACTGCAAGGCCTCCACAAATCCAGAGGCCCTTGGTCAGAGCTCTGACAACAGACACTGTGACCAGGCCTGATCTTCTGCTTCCCAAACAAACCTGAGGACAGGTGATCTTGTACTACAACTTATAATCTGATGATTGCCGTTGCCAAAGGACATGAGAATGAGATCTTCAAAGAAAGAAGTTGACTGCTAACACTTAGGTATCTTATAAAGGCCATGCTTGAGTTTCAAACTCAATCCCATTTTTCAGTTGGCAGGGAATAATGATTTGTTACAAGCAATGATGTTACAACTATATGATGTAACTTAAGTCCAGGTCAGCTTCAGCTTTTGAAAATTAAAGAAAAACATTTGCTTTGCAAAGATGTAAAAGCATAAAAATAGGGTAGACAAGGTGATCAAAAATACATTCGAAAAGTACAGAGAATGATGGCAATTTCAGAGGAGTTTTTTTTGCTACAGCAAGTAGCTCTAGGAGAAAACAGAGCAGTATTCCAGAGTCCCTCAGTTTTCAGGTAAACTTTCACTTTCTGAGTATTCCAAGAGTTACTGGTTTGGTCCCCAAATACACCCAAAGTATCCAGTTTTAAAAACTTAAAACTATCCCAACAATTATATTCCTAAAGAATAAAATATTTAAGCTTGTGCCCAGACCCCACTGGTTTAACAAAATCTAAACATGTACATGAGTGTTTGGCTGGCAAGTGCAAGGATCAGCTTCAAGCATCATTCAAACACTGCTGCTGGACTGAATGAAGTCAGAAAAATGGTTATCAGGATTTCTTCAGAGGCATCTTAACCCTGTTAGTCTCTAGAGGGTTGAACCATTCATTTCCACAGGGACAACATCTCCCTTGCAGAGAATCTAATTCTTCCCTGTGCCATTTCAGACTGATGCTGACACAATGCCACTAGCACGTCCCACATAAAATGGAGTAATACAAGGAAAGACTCAGTGCCAAGTTTCCATTCCTGACCTCTAACATAATGTTGACATAAATTACCTTTCAAGATCCCAGCTCCTTCCTGCATCTGTTCATTGCCTCTAAAACAAAGTACTGTATTGCCTATTTCCCAGGGAAGCAGTAACCATAATTTGATTAATAAATACAAAATCACTTTGAGCTTCTTAGATAAAGTACATGGAACAAATATTGCCCAGGCCCATATTTTTACATTATAAACTGGGCAGAAATTGGGAACAACAAAGAGGAATGGATTAATTGCTACATTCATTTAATATAATTCATAAATGGATAAATGCTTGCAGTTATTTGACTTGGCAACGTTTGCAGCACTCCATAGCAGCAAACCAGAGTCACAAGAGGATGGAGCAAATCCCTGCAATAAAGACATTAAGTGGTAGACAAGCTCTTGCTCACGCTGCTTTTATGCCAGAGCTGCAGATGCATATACACAAAATACTCCAACTTGCTCTTAACAGGTCTAAACTTACTGAAATGTATTCAAATAGCTACATGAATTAGTTGTGTAGAAGAGAAAGGCAGTCTCACAGGTGACACTGAATACTGCGGCGCTGATAAGAAACAATAACTTTCAAAGCAGCAGGAAAAATTTACTATTTGAGTTGCATTCTGTCAAGTGTTTTTTTTTTTTTTTTATATAAGATGCTAAATGGTATTATCTTCCTTTTCTTTAATGTAAAAGGTTAACAACAGAATATCCAGGACACTATGGAGAAGATATGGACATGATGATGTACACTTATGACTACTACATCCGCGGGGCAACCACAACTTTCTCTGCTGTAGACAGGTTTGCTTTTCACATGTTTCACTGGAGTTTTTAATTATTTAATTTTAAAAAAGGTCTTCCTCTCCTGTGTCCCCCAATCAGTGCACAGCTACACATCATCTGCTGTGGTATTCAGCAGCAGGTGAGTACTCCTGAGGACCATAGTGGATATGGCTAATTGCCCCAGGTGGTGTGTCAGGCATAGGATACCTTTATGTACAAGTGGATCATTTGCCTTGTCCATCTGAGCAGTGAAAAATACAGCAATAGGAGTGTTGGCTAAATATGAGCTATGCGTGTAAACCAGATGTTTAGTTTTGTTTCTCTCCTGCCTCTAGTTGGAGTATCTTTCATCTAAGTAAAAACTCAGCCTGAACACCTTGTCCTTTCAGGAATGAGGCACTTACTATTTCTTTGCAGAGAAGCAGGGAATCTGCCAACATGAGAAGATCAGACCCTACAAACTGCAATGAGAATGCTGTAAACTGCCCAATCCATTGCAACACATTTCTAAGAGATTTGAGGCCACACCAGGAATTAAGGCAATGCAGCGCACACTGATCCCTTTCCAGAAAATGATGTAACTATTTTTAATTTGGACTTAACATAAACCCCACAGTGCTGTTTTCCCGAGACTACAGAGATCCTTACAGAGCAAGTTTAAGGAGAGTGTGAACAGCCACTGAAACCTGATTGTGGGAGAAGGATTTTGATTCTTCACTCTCAAGCTGACCTCTAATATATAGATTGTAAGCTATTTCTTTGCTGATGTTTTTTGTTAGACACCTCAGTCCAGCATATTAAAGCATTTGTTATCAGACACTGCACAAACAACAAGGCAAGGTGCGCTGTGCTGGCCTATCACTGACAAAACAGCTACAAGAGAAGGCAGGAGAGAAAAGAGAAGTGGGAGTTTAAACATACCAGCAGTTCAACGTTCCTCAAGTAACACTCAAAGGAGCTGAAGTGCTTTTATCACTGTGATACTCTCAATTTGCTGGAGCTCACTAGGAGTCTCTCAGACAAAAGCTTACCTAAAATAAGGAGGCTTTTCCAGAAATGGTAACACATTAGCTGCAGATCCATAACTGTAATTTTATGGCTAAAATTCATTAGTCTGCTTATTGCCAAATGGAAGCGATGTCTGCAAATTCTTCCTACAAGTCCAAGAGTAACTTTCACAATTAACAGAACCAGTATCTGTTTATCCATTTGGGTAAAAAATTTATGTGGTTGCAAGGGACATCCCTTGTTCTGGGTTTTTTTCTCTTAAATATTTCCCAGTGCTCTTCTTAATCCTTGCTCCTCATAACTGTGGCAGAAAGTAGGGGAGATAAAGTAGACAATGCTCCTTCCTGCAGCTAGATTCCAGCCTCCATCAGATACTGACAAGGGAAAAGTCAGAAATCACAAGAACAAGCTTCAAAGACAGAGCAGTTGAGGTAATGGATGCCTCTGAGCAGATTTCTGCCTGTGACTGCTGAAGGCTTAACACTGCCCTCAGAATGGGGTGGTAGAGGGGGTTTAGGCAGGAGCAGAGACAGGGATGTACATCAGGAATAAAGGTTATGGGACCACAGCACCTGGAAAGGGAAGAAACAACCAACACCTTTATCCTATCACCACTGTTACAACAGAGATGAACCTGCAAAATAGTAGCAGGTGAAAACTGCAGAGAAAATGTATTATGAATTGCAATCCAGGAGACTTTTCTGCCCTAATGAACTTTCTGGCTCCCAACTTCCAGAATGACTAAAAACAACTTGTGTTGTCTAGCATATGAAGTGAAAAATATTCCTGCTATACCAATTCATAATTCAGACTCATGCCAGACTACCCTGAGTGGTATACTCACAAAGGTGAGCAGTTTGTCAGCCTATAGTTCTTTGCATCTGGCTGAGGTAGAAAAGGAGCAGAAAAATCTATTCCAAGTTTCAGCCTGCCAGGAGAACACACATGCAGCTTGGCTGTGTAAAGATGCTGTAGATTTTGAGACTGCTTTTCATTTTTAAGCACATTAAAATCGTGTCCACACTATTTAGCCCATGATGGGCAATGCTATCGAGGTAACAAGAGGCACAAAAAAAGGCTCTGAAGGTATTTTAGTTTAAGCTTTCCTAATTAATTCAAACAGCTCAGTATTTTTAGACTTTTTGAATAAACTTGCAGAAATCGTATCTTCCTTTCTTACTCCCTCAGATATTGCATCACTGAGGTCACTACTGATACACAGATATTTGAGAGAGCAGGTGATGCTTCCGGCAAAAGCTGTAGAAAGTTTAGAAAGGTGGTATCCCCACCTCCTCTTCCATAATATCTCTCTGCATGTTTTCATGGCTGTGTATCAAGAATGGATGAAGGAGCTGCTGTTCACCATAGGGCATTATTTAAGTGCTCATGTGTGAAGAGCAGACTTCAGAAGTGGTTACATTTTTCATTTCCACTTTAAATGGGTCAAAGGAGAAAACAATTATCCATAAAGCAAAATAAAAGCAGTTGGAAAGGATTACCAGAGGCCTGAAGTATCTATGGGAGCATGTTTGGGACTGGTAACACTGTTGCAGACAGGCTGACCTATGGACATACGTAAGTTAACACTTACTCGGAAAGGCAGGTTTTTTTTTGTTAAACAGAGCAACACAGGCAGGCTTCAGAGGGGGTGTGTGAAGCTGGCTGTAAACACCTGAAAATACCCATATAGACATGTACATTGAGAAATAACTTCCAAAATTAAACACAACCATATAATCATAGATTCATAGAATGTTTTGAGTTGGAAGGGACCTTCAAGATCATCTAGTTCCATCCACCCTGGAAGGGGGACACCTTCCACTAGACCAGCCCGAGCTCTGAAACATGCTAAGTGAGAAAAGTATGGGTCCCTCATGGAACCTTCTTTGGGGACTGTGGTCTGGTCAGATCTGTCTTTTGAGTCCAGAGAGCACCACTAGAGCATTCCCCACCCAACCCACCGCAAGTAGCTTGGACAGGAGGTGGGGATTACCAGATGGGCTTGGTAGGTACCACAGCTTGGTATTGATGGCCTAATGCAAAAACAGCATATGAAGACTGTCAAAATCTCATTCCTTTTACAAAACTGTTCTCTGCTCTTATTTGGGTGATCTGAAGAGTCACTAGTTTCTTAACTGCTCAGACATCACCACTGAAAGATAGATTAACACCCAGATACCCTGACTATAAGTACATCTGAAATGCCTGGACAAGCTGGGTATCTACCAAGCTCAGATGAGCTAAATTATAGGGTAATTTAGGTCCCTAATAAGTTTCATATGATCAAATAAAGAGGATTTTGTCAAACTCAATAGGGAAAGGAATTCATAGATATTTTTTAACTGAATTGGAAACAGATTGTTTGGCAATATTTGGGGATAAAAGAAATTTTCCCTGTAGCATCAAAAACTCAAATCTAACAGCACATGACAGCTGGGGAGTAAAGGTGACAATTCAATACTGACTCCCCAAGCCAAGGAAAATGCAGGAAAAAAGCAATTTGGAGGGGACTTATAAACTGGTGTTAAGTATTTGCAGAGGCACGTTCATATATATTCTAGAGTGTGCCACACTGAACAATTTCTGATGGGATCTGCACCCCCACTGGAAAACATAAATGGGATCTACAAATTGAAACAGGCTGATAACTACTGAATTAAAAACACAGTAACAATGGTACAGAGCAATTGCCTACATCCTGAAAAATTGGACGTATGCATAACTTCAAACATAAGTAATGCAAAAAAAAGATGTATTAAGACATTAAATGCATAAACCTATTGGCCATCAACCATGTGGATATATGCCAGCGTGTCTGCAAGTTCAAACTTAAATTACAACCTCAGAAATAATTCTGTTCTGATATTTTAAAGCATGTTATTATTTCAGGCAAATAAAATACATTTATTTTAAAGAACTCAACTTTTAACTTTACAATACCCCTGTTTAGAAAAATAATTTTACTTCAGTTTTTGAGCTAAAAGTCTCACCGACAAAAGGTACTAGTTTAGCAGATCCTAATTTTGATTCACATAACCCTGTTAATCCACATATGTGTCACCTTTTGTTTTGTTTTTTTTTTTTAGTCTAGGTAGCTTGGTAACCAAAGGAGTAATAGCTGCCTTTGAAGAGCATGGATATAATCCAAATGAGGACTTCATAAAATAAACCTAAAAAAGAATCCTGCTTTTCATTAACCTTTGGTTTTATGAGGAAATTACAATTAAAACCCATCTAGGAAAAGCCTAAATAAAACCAAAATTACATACTGTATAACTAAACACAGACTTGCTGGAAAGTATGAGACAGACCCATTGCAAACAACACTCAGCATAAACTTATAAAATAACATAGTAAATTTTTAATTAAAAACCTCAGCTAATGAAAGCTGAAATGAGACACTTTATACCTACACAGAGCTTGAGTCAAAATACTCTTATTTCAGTATAGAGTCACCCAGCCAATGAAAACACGTAAGAGCTACTCATACCAAAACCTGGGCACAGGTGCCTCAGTACATCCCTGAGAGACAGCAGGTTCTGCACCAGTTTCCTCGCTGTTTACAGCCATTCACCAGAAAACCAGTGAGGGGCAGGGGTCTTGAAAAGCAAGCTCCTGTTGAATCACTCCAGCAGCATTACCTGTCCTATACCTCAGGTTTAGGAGATTACAATTAGCAGAATCAAAACCTTCAGAAACCTCTCTATCTCCCACTACCAATTTAAATGATGGCTGCCATCTGCAAGGACTGTACTTTAGACGTGAACTCCTGCTAGCTGGTACCCAGCAGCCTAAATTGAACATTTGCTCCACAGCAGGACAGTATTCAATCCTTTGAACTTACACCTTTTTGTCAAGGGGAAATTTAACACACAATAAAATCAGGTGGAAATTTGCAGCCTTTTGGTCAGTAAATTACTGGCTTCCACTGCTGAATCTTGCTGCTCCAGTCATGCATCCAGATAGCAGTTGTTTGTAGGCTTTGTATCATCCTCCTGAGAGAGAACACAGACATCCAATTACTCACAGACTAGGAAGAGCATAAACTCTCCTTACATTCATACACATTACTCTGCCTCACATGTGACTTGCGGAGGTCAAGGATGATAAGTGAATTTAATTTCTCTCACTATTGATTCCTTCATATCTTTAATAAAAGATTGAAGCTAGATGACCTGGGGGAAGAAAAAGGTGAGAAAAAAAAAAAAAAAGTGAATTTTTCTGTGTGGATAACTCCCCACTTAGAAATGGCTTGAAAATCACCCATAATTTTACTTTGTACACATTCCGGAGCAATATACTACACGTCAAGTGACTTTTGACAAAACCATCCTTTTCCTCCTAGTCACTGATTTAAAGTTTATTTAGGACTGATCACCACCAAGAGCACTGTCTTCTGAAGGATACTCAGAGACCTGATTATTCAGAGATCTTATTTTCTCACCTTATAAGGAAGTGTGAAGGAATTACAGCTATCAGACATATGGGCTTCCAGCCCATAAACCAACAAAGCACCCAGAGGAAAGTTAGCTAATAGCAGGCAGGTGTTTTTGTTGCCACAGTACCTGGAGTTAAGTTATTCTTACTTGTGTAGTCTTATCCTCTGCCATTCTGGATCACTAATATCTCTCTCTTGTCTCTCATGCAGGGATCGTCAGTGGAAATTCATTGTCTGCAGGATGACAGAGTATGACTGCCCATTTCAAAATGTTTAAAAGATTGAGTGTACCTCACTTGGAAAGCTTGGGGACAGACAGGGTGGGATGAGGTTCAGTGATCACAGGACAGCAATTAGGCTCACAAAAAAATACCAAGATCATCAGCTGTCTGTTGAAGACACAATTCTTCCCTCTGGAGCTAATGAATAAATTACCAGCCCACACGCAACAGTGATTTTGGAGGAGTCCTTCAAGCTGCACTGGCAGTTGTATCTCCCAATGAAAATTGCTTATGGCATACAGGTTTATGATACTCAAGTCAATGGCATATGCACAATTACCTTTTTTATATAAACATATAGACATTCTGAACACATGCAGCTTTATTTCACATAGCAACTTTGTATAAATTGCCTCCTAGCACAATCACTCCAAATGAAGTGGAAATGCACTATAAGCTTTCCAACACAAACTAGACTTTCTTGCCTTCGACTTTGTACTTGGAACCAGTGCAATAATTCCTACCAGCTTCTCAGCACCAGTAGCTGAGAGTGTGCTGAAAGGGGCATCAAGAGGTCTCTGCATCTGGCATTACATGTACAGCCCTCAATTTAATTCCACTGCAACAAAGGCCTGCCTGCACAGGGGAACTCCAAGCATTTATGACACTAGAAGAGTCAATACCTGATTAAATGAGCATAGAACCATCAATAAAAACAGAAGCCTGACCACCCAGCTTTACTGACATTATCTTTTATATTGCCTTAAAGGTCTCTTAATGCCACAACTAGGAGATCTACTCTAGGCAAACCCTGGAGTAGGTCAGGCCACTTGCTCTCTCAGTAAATACAGATATTGCACTTGTTAGGAGTCTACTTTTCAGGTGGATTGGGTTTCCACTATAGAGATGCCTAAACAAATTCCATCTGCCCTTGTTAATATACTTTTGCATTAGAATAGACAAATAAAGCTAATGACTTAGGTGACCTCAGTTGCTCCAACTTGCAGACCTCATTCCCTGTAAAGGATAAGCTGGCCATGCTTCAAGACTGCACAGCACTTGTGCGGCTGTAATCCAATAAGAAAGACTATTGATTTCTTCCAGGAAGATCAGAGGCAGGAGTTCTGCTCTTGAACAAACCAGAATTTAGTGCTCAGTTTCTTAGCTGATGAAGTCAGTGGCAAACTTAGGAGTGGCTTCCACGGTGCCGGTTCAAGGGCCATGATGAGCCGGTGTATCAATTTAGTTGTAAAGCTTCATAGGAAACAAGAGGAGTTAGGCAGTCAGTTTCCATGTTCCAAGCGTTTTTAACGTATTTGCTAGCATACCCTCAAGTGTGAGCACCAAAACTGCACTTGTCCAATAAAAGAATAATGGGTTTTGCATTACTGTAACCTTGTTCTGTCTTGATTTTACTTACTCCAGCTTATTAATTTGCACATAAAGAAGCCCTCTGTCATTCACAGAGACCATGGTGGTGATTAGAGAGTTTCTGTGATAGCCAGTTGCAGGGACATGCACATAACAGTGGTAACGAGAAATCAAGAGCTCCAGGGAAGCTAGAAAAGCTTGTTAGCTGACACAAGTGGACAGGCAAAGGAAGCCAGTGGAGCCCCAAACAGTAGAACACCAGAGGAAAAGGCACTCATGGCAGGGAGTTGATGGAAAAAGCCAGGTACTATAATCAGGCATAGAAGGATCACCACTAAGAAGACCAGCTCTAAATGGACACCATCTTCTACACAATTTTATCTTGACTGCTGTGGCTGCTCTCAATTCTGTGTGTGCATCATGGCCTTATGGAGGCCTCGGTAGAGGACACTGCAAGATCAGCTTAAGCTCATTTAGATCCACAGCACCATGGAAAGGAGCAGTTCTACTCTGCCGTCCACTGGCATGGCAGTGTGATATTGTCCCATATACCACCTTTCTCCTTCATCCCTGTCCCAGTCACTTCCTTCCACCCATGCTCTATTCCCAGCTCCACCCCAGCAGCTCATCTCTGTAGGATACATTTCACAGGACTCCTCTTCAGAAACTCAAGTAATTCTCAGATGAGGAAAGGCGTGGGTGGAAAACAGAATGTATCTTAGGGGAAGGCAGAAATGGGATATGGACCAAAAAACCCAAAAAAGCAGAACTGAGGCAGAGAAAAAGTGGTTCCTAAGAACTCCTAGGACAGCCAGTCAGCAAAGCCAGGAACTGAACTTAAGTTTTATCATCTAAGTTTTTATCTAAGTTGCAGCATCCATTTCTAATGTTAGGTAATCTTTCAATGTTGGAAGACATTTCTCCAAAGTTGATAACGTTCCAGCCTGAATTCTTCAGCACAGAGCAGATCAGTTATGAGCCTGCCTTGCAAAAGTTCACTGGCTTCAAACCTGATCAAGACTGCTTTGACTTTCCTAAAGACATTCCAGGAAAAAGCCTTTTGACCTGCTTAGGACACCTCACCAAATCTGAATCACACTTCACTCATGCTAACACAACCAGACACGATTGCAGGGAAGCAGCATTATGCCTATGCAGGCCCAGTGCAACTGAGCACAGATGCCTGGTGGCAGGGAGCCTAAAGAACTTGCTCATTCTCGTGCTTGCCGTGACACACAACCACCCCACCTACACATGTACTATACAGAGTGAAAGTCACCCCTGATCTAAGAGCCAGCACAGAGCCAATGCATCACTGAAGTCCCTTCTACATCTAACATTTTAAATAAACCCTTGATTTCTAATAAATAAAACATCAGGAAATAAAGTCTCCTTTATTTAATAAATAACATCAGTATGGATAGAATTCAAACCTCTGAGAGAACAGCACTTTTTTGTAAATGCTGAGTGTTGCCCCAGTCATGCTCTAAGGCCTGCAGATGGCACATTGTCAGTGTTGTCTGGGACTTTTTTAGACAAACTAGGGCAGGGGAATCTTTGCATTCACAAGAAGAAATGCAGCAAATTCGAAAAAACAAGGAGAACCTTTTGAACTTCTTTAAATGAAACAAGTGAAGAAGAAAAAGTGGGGTGGGCTGGCTCAGGAAGAGAAATACCAACACTGACTCCCATTGTGGGCTTCTTTTAACCCGAAAATGGGTGAAGGCTGATGCTAAGCCAAACCTGCATTCTCCATCCACTTTGACTTTCTCTTTTTGAAGGGAGGTTTGAGTAAGAGAACATAAGTAATTGGAGAAAACACAGACAATGCTATCAACCCCAAAGAGTCAAAGCAGAGGACTTGGCTGAAGATTAACTGAAGTTAATCTTTCTCCCAAAACTTAACTTAAAAACCATGGGACTTTCATAGGAAAAAAAAAAGGAGAACCTTATTTTTGACATATATTCTGATTTCTCACTTTGAAGAGTACATAAGCACTTCCAACATCTTTCAATATTCTTCACTTCCACTATTTTTTCTGGTGCTTCAAAGAGTATTTTTCAATTACTTCTCAACAACACTGAACCTGTAAATGCATTTTTTAAGCGAAAGCTGAGATTCTTGTTTAATCACTTGTCAGAGAGCTGGGATTAGTTTTACAGGACATCAAATACTATAAGACTAATAGTAAGCAGAGTTAGCAACACAGCACTGATGTAAAAAATAAATAGCAAGCCCATAGCCATGTTGAAATAAGGCATATTTCCTCTAAAATCAAGAGGGCCATTTCAACCTCTTCCAGTCAGTGTTCAGGATTTTGTAATGCGAAATAAACCTGGCAGAGAGTCATGGCATCACCTAAGCAGAGAGTTGCCAACACAGCTAAAGGGAAACGAGTTTGTGGATAAAGCAGAAGACCTGGCAGAGGACCAGCTGGCTCTTAGGAAAACTTAGTTAGACTTGGCCTTTGACTAGCAGCCATTTAATCCTTTTCTGGTTTTAAACTTTATTTCAAGCCCATGGTTATCACACCAGCAACATGCATCTTAGTGTACTGTCCTGCGTCTTTAAGGCTACAGTACTGTTCACAAACACAAGAGTATGAACATTACTGGTAGTGGCACTTTGTGCCAGTGTTGCTGGCATGAACATTTGTTGGCAGGAGGAGTTCTGCTAATGACACTTTATCAAACATAAAACATTGCTTGTGCCTACATTTACTTTTGAAGATACAAGGGACTGCTACCTCATTCCTCACTATTTCAGGGCACTTGTATGTGTGTAGCTGATGCTTTCTATAGTAATCTGGACCTATGCATTGAGAAGCTTAGAAAAGGCAGTAGGGCTGTTCACATGCTGAAAATGAAAGACATGGACAAGTGCCTGTGGGTCAGAGCCAGAAGGCTTGGCTCTATCTTTCAAGCGTACCTGAACAGCATTGACTTCAGCTGCATCCAGCTTGTGAAATTTGGCCAAAATTTATGGCGTCCAATCTCAAGCAAAACACAGGCATCTAAACATTTTTCAGGATTTTAGCTTAGCTGGTTCATTTCTACCAGGAAGACTGGAAAAACTGGATCTCAAGTCAGAGGGAAATAAATTGAAGACTGTGCCAAGACACACAGGGACGGACAAGGCACTGCATATTCTCTTCAGACTTTCTCAGACATAAAAGCCCTGAAGTGGTCTGGCAGTTGGATCAGATAATCCCTGTAGGTCCCTTCCAACAGAAATAGTCTAGTCTTGGAAAATCTAACTGATTTAACCTTGTGAAGACAATGAGGTTAAGTCCTAAGACTGCTGCATTTTTGCAGGATGTGAACTTCAGTTTACATGCAGGACCAAATATTCCAGGCCTTGCCTGAACAAGACAAGTCACCATGATGCAGAACCTGGTCCTAAAAAGATCAGCCCAAATTGTGGAAAACACAGAAGATGACACAGGTGCACAAGTGGTAGTTCTACCTGGCTCAGGAGAATGCCAAAAACTGAAGTGAACAGAGAGACAGATGAAGCCACCAGAAGAATATGCCATTATGTAATCTCTTAAAATAAAATGCATGCTCTCTATGTCAGGAGATGAGATGATTGGGATAATTTAATACCAGCAAAATTTCAGGAATTTGGAGAAAGCTCCCCAAATAACTTTGCAAGGAAAAAAGCCAGCACAGTATATCAAATACCATCCCTGAAAAGCAGAGGATTTGCCAAGTGAAGCAGAACAAACTGATAATGTTGATATAATTCTTTCAATCTGTGTTGGGAGCTCTTATCCCTTGACCAAAGAACACAGAAATGGGAACAGAAGGAATAAGTCAACAATGAAGCGTGAGTAGAAGGAGGAGGTGTAACCACAGTTGAAGAAAGAGGCAAGGGAAAAAAAAACACAAAATCAAATAAAACCTCAACAAACCAAAGAAAACTGGGCACAATATGAACTGAACTTCTCTGAGTTTCATGGTTGTGTGAGGCTTCAGAAGAGGTTTTGCTTCAGCTAACATAAACGCATTGCTCAAGCTACTTCAAAGTTTGAAGTTACTTAAGACTCTGGCTTGGGTTCAGACCTATGTTTAAGTGAAAAAGCTTTGACTTGGAAATTGATCTATTTAAGCAAAAACACTGCCATAAATACAAGCCATCCAAAATTCAGTGCTTTTGTCTGTCACTGAAATGTAAGAGATGCCACAGCTCTGTCCAGGGGTGAACATTACTCCCATCCATTGGTTTTCAACCAGGCAAGCTCATAGAGATTTTTTCCTCCTCAGCCCTTCTATTGTCATCTGGGAAGCAGGAAACATGGCTTTACAAAGCATCTAAGATGACCTTTTTAGGTCTCACCTTGGGTTATAGTAGCCCAAACAAGGATTCTATAACCTGAGAGGCAAGCAACTAGCTTCTCCTTGTTTATTTTCCTGGTCAAGCTTCTCTTCCTCTAGATTCATATGGCTTTGCACTGAAGCTGTTTCCATGCTTTCACCATCTCTCCTGTATTCATGTAAGAATACTTACAGCTACTAAAAGGTTTTGGGGGAGCAATCTGCCTGCCTGGCCTGTTATGTCGCATACAAACTAATTGCATGCAGCACCATAAAAATAATAAAAGACAACAGCTTAATACAGCTTATCATAGTGCAATTTCAGATACATCTCCCCACTGATCAAAGTCCTGGTCCAAAGCCCACTTATAATAATAGAAGCCTCTCTTATCAATTTTTACAGGGTTTGCACTATACCTTGTGTGAGGAAATAGAGCCATCTCACATGGAGAAAGCTGATGTATCTTTCTCAGTCCTAAGCTAGCAGCAGGCAGGGGATGCTGTTCTAGTAAATAAACAGTCTCTGACCATGACCTTATGCAGAAATTTCTCCTTTCTTCCTTTATTTATCTTCATTTGACTTAGTGAGTTTGGTACAGGGTGAAAATTTGAGGTAGCCTTGGAGAAATTCTTACCCACATAACAGACAGAGCACTTTCCTGTCGCATATTTCTGACCTCCCCTGGACAGACCTCTTCGAGGTCTAGGAGAATAGCTGAATGTCTGTGCCTTACCAAAGGCTGGACTGCTGAGGCCAGCAACAAAGGGAGCAAGTAACACTATTTGCAGTTGCTTCTCTGCCAGAAACTGACCTGTGATCGTGGGCTTCATTCAAGATCAGCAATCACACAGTAATTAAATTGTAACAGGCCTGCTGCACTTGTTGCAACTCACAGGTTGATTTTGTAATGTTTTTATTTGCTGAATCTGCTGCGCTGGGTTGGAAAAAGTCACCTACTGCAATTTCTGTGGCGTTTAGGGAGAGAACTAAATAAGACAAGACCAATGCAAATACCACCTAAAATGAAATCTGAAACTTTTTAGCAGCACAACCTGTAGTTTGTTTTTTATCTGGTTCAATATTGCCTCATTCCAGATACCTCTGTCTGACAACTGTCTTCGCTGTCACAGACTCTGCACTTAACATTGCAGCACAGCAAGCATTGAATTCACAGGCCAATAATCAGAGCTGTCAATTGCAGCTACTCTCTGCAAGGAATCTCACTGCCAATGTCTCTATCACCCAGCCCCATGCTCTGCCTAAACAGCACTGCATGCCACAAGCCTCTCTGTGTTGAAGCCATGCTCTCCAGCCTCTCATGGCTGAAACCACTGGATTTGAGCTGCCTACTGTCAAACCCTCTGAGATGACCATTTTACCCTCCTTCCCCTCACACCAGAGTAACAACTGTAATGCCTAAATAACAAATATCATTAATGTTAGTAGTGAAATAATTGATAACACATTTTAGACTTAAACTACTCTGGTTCTGCAAAGTCAGATACATTCACTTGTACCACAACACTGAAATTCTCTATATGTATTCAATGACACTGATAACATGCTTCCATAATGCACTGTATGAATACTGCAAAGATATGAACTGTTGATACATCTTTGTGAACTGAAAGTTTACAGCTGCAATGAATTAACTCTTCTGATCAAGCAAAAAGAAAGAAAAAACAAGTGACTAATGTATATTATTCTCTCTGCCTGCTCCATTAAAAAATTGACTCGGTCTTCAGTTTGTTGCTCAGAGGACCATTCCAAATAAGCAGAGCATAATGCTGTAGTTTGGGATTAACAGAACCAAAGAAAATCAAGATATAAGTGCTTTCAGAGCCAAACACTGATTGAAAAGGATAGGCCATGGAAAACATGCCTCAATTCCCATGCTGGTACTGAATTTTCCTTTGTCACCAAGGGTCTTAGGCATAACAGGAGGAAGACAACAGTGTGAGGCTGACACAACAGAGTATCTTGAAATGAACTTGCTAGAGCGGTCTAATTCCAGCTGCCCAGAGCTTAGCATTAAGAATTTTGTCATGTCTCTTCCTGAGTTAATTAAAAACTATTAAAAATGGCTAGTGCTTCAGGGATAGTTGCCACCAGAAAACAGACTAGTTTCGACTTTTGCGCATTCCTTTCTACTGAGATCTGGATCTTTCTGATACAAAGCCTAAAGCTGTTTGACATTCTTCTAGAGGAGGAAAGTGAATTAGCTCACTGTGGTCCCTTCTGTTATGATCAGGTATATTATTGTATCCCAGACAGTTTTCTTAGCATTTGCTTGTGTGTTGCAAGTGTGAAACACAGACAAACCCCTGCATTCTTCCCTCCTCACCTGTTCTGAGATACTGGATTTCCTGATTCTTGCATGGACAATTTGTTGGAAACTGTGATTGATAGGGGGTGGGAAAGGATGAGAAGCTGACAGTTGCCTCATTATAAGCATTAACTTGGTACAATGGACATGGTCCCCCATATCCCATGCTCAGCTCAGCTACAGATTTGAAAACCAGACCCAGGCATTTGCCTCAAATAGTATAAGCTTTGTCAAAGAGATGGACAAAAGAAAGTTATACTCTAAAACCATGTGCAGTCAACCTGAAAGTAGGAAGAGAGATAATGTTTCTTTAAATGTTACACTGATAAAGTGTGAAAACTCTAATTAAAAACAAATTAAAAAGGAATATTCATCATGAGGCATTGCTAATGAAGCAATTGTCTGAAATCTTAAAACCTGAAGAGTGCTTGTGTGGGCACAGGATAATAAACTTGAAGATAATTCCAAGAAAATTAATTCCAACTGCCTGTTTCTTAAGGGGCTTTCCAGTTGAAAGTGCAGTCCAGAAAAACCTGTGTCATCTTCCAGGCTTCACCTGGGCAAAGGGCTTTAACTGATTCCTGCTAAGTCCTTCAACTGAGGGAACAAATCTTGCATTCAGTTTAGAGGACCATGTTCTAACAAGCTGTTTAAGCTGCCATTTGTATCTTGAATGCTGTGCAAGACAAAAAGATGTCTGAGTCATGCCAGAGACTGTTTCACAGAGAAAAGAGAGGAAGAAATGGATGTAAGAAAGAAATCTCCACAAAATAAGGGAGTCCTGTGGAATAAGCATCCACAGCAGGACTGAGAAGTGATTAGCCCCATGAAATACCCTCTTGAAAGTCCCTGTGAACACTCCACTGTGAATAGTCTCTCTGGAAAGAGTGCCCAGTGTTAAGGTTCTCGACAGGGACTTGAGAGGCTTCTGTTGTCCACCCACTCTCCATGTGAGTGGAGTAGGTCACTGGGGTTATGCTCCCATGCCACACTGCAGAATAAAGCTAAAGATCACTTTGTAAGCTTTGAGTGGGATGATACTCCTAAAAGCCACACACACAGAGGCCAGAACACATTTTTAAAGCAATACTTTAATTGTGTCCAGGCTGCTAATTAACCCAAGCACATGCTTCAGCTAACACAGCTTGCCTAATTCCAGGACAGCTCGGTTAACACTAAAACTGTGCTTTCTTTCATGTGCAACTTAGACCTATGAAATATTCCCTATGTCTGTCTGCATCTCACCTCTCTTTCTGCAAATCAAGGATAGAAATCATCACCGGCATTGTGCACAAACAAATGCAAGGACAACAGGGGGTTTTAAGACACTATGATGAGGAGAAGGAAGGGTGATACCTTTAAACATGACAGATCAAATGAATCACAGTGTAATAGTGCTGGCTCCATACTCTGGCAGTTTGTGCTTGCCTAGGGTACCAATGCCAAGAGCATCGTGCCTGATTTCTCAGGGCTCTGCTGCCCCCCAGGCTCTTCCAGAGCTAACACAGCAGCATGCCAGCTTCCCAGTATGCACACTCAGCACAATGCACCAAATGGCACTAAGTTCCCCATTCAGGTGACCATTTCTAAACCATCAAACATGGTTGCTTCTTCTGGGAGTGGCAATGTGCAACAATTCACATGACCAGCAATCAATGCCCTACCTACTTTACCCTTTGCTGCTGCAACAGCTACTTACATGCAGTGCCAATGAATCAGTCATGAATTGGACTTGGCTGACTCTACTCTTAAGGAATCTCTTGCTGAAGAAATCAGGTGCACCACTGGTCTAAGCAAGCACCATGTTTTCCAGGCATGCCAGTTACCTACTTTCTGTCCTGGGTCTTTCAGGACAGAGCTGTGGAGCTAGTCTGATGGCCTCAAGTTGTTCAGGTCGCACTTATTCATGGGAGATGAAAAGTTAAAGTGCTGCAGGCGGCACACACGGTACAAAGGACACCTTCCCCAACAATCACCTCACACTGCAGGAGGGGAAAGATTCTGAAAGGATCAAAGTGACACTTGGGTATAAATGCTTAAATGCTTTACAGACAGTGATCTGAGGAGTTGCCAGGCATATCACTCCTGACCACATCCACCAGTTCTATATTTGAATATAAGACATATACTCTGTATTTAGGAAGAGTACAAGTTGTGATCCACATAGATTGCTCTATCATTACCAACCCAAGTAATTTCCTGTGCTTCATTTTATACTCTTCACAGGGGGTAAGAACAGATTTCTCTAACACAAACCCACCATAATAAATCATTGTTATTTTCCTTTGTTCTTCTACTCTGTCTTACATCACAGCTCTCATTCCAAAGAGCAAGAGTGGCCAAAGCTGGAATATGCATGCTTTAAACAGTCAATAACATAGTTTTCACTAGGAAGAGGAAAAAAAGTCATAGAATCATAGAATCACAGAATAGTTTGGGTTGGAAGAGACCTCCAAAAGTCATCTAGTCCAACCCCCCCTGCAATGAGCAGTGACATCTTCAAGTAGGTCAGGTTGCCCAGAACCACATTTAGCCTGGCCTTGAACGTCTCTAGGGATGGGGCATCTACCACCTCTCTGGGCAACCTGTGCCAGTATTTCACGACTCTCATTGTAAAGAATTTCTTCCTCACAGCCAGCCTGAGTTTCCCCTCTTTTAGTTTAAAACCATGACCCCTTGTCCTTGTGTGATATACAACAGGCCCTACTAAAAAGTCTCTCCCTTGTCATGATGCCTTGTGCATAGCCCGAACCCGACTGCTAGCCCTGGAATGACTACAGAATTGGGTCCTGCAGGTGAAAAACACCTGAGAATCCTGCTGGGATTTAAGGTTGGAGCCAACAGAAACTGAGCAGCTAACTTTGTGCCCAAGCAGCATAACTCAGTCAGGATTTTCCTGGACGATTCATACACATAAAGAAATGGGGTATGTCTTACTAAAACAGCTCCTGGGTGGGGTTTGAAAAGAAGTGCCAAGTCACCTATTGGGCACTTAGGCTTGAACTGGCTCTTTCACATAGTGCAAATGTACATGCACCTCCTGTGGTAGCCCATACAAAAGAGACCAGATTCTGGGCTCCAAGCTGCTGGTACTGCTCATTTAAAGAATCTCACTCTGGAAAGTCCCAAACTAGACACTGAAGGTCAAGGCTAGATGTAACTTGAAGATGTTGACATAAAGCTGCTTGATACAGTAGCCAAGAAAATGTGAACCCTTTTTAGATCCCTGTTCTAGAAACTTGCCTCCATAGATAGCTAGTGACATATGGGCATAGTCACTGTTCTAGCTAGCACAGCTTTTCACAGAGCTTAAAGAGACCTTAACTGGAGCAGTATGAACTAAGACCCACCCGCTGGTACTGGCATTGCCCAGTGGATTAGGGTAAATGCTCACAAACCAAGTTAAAATTCTCCACAGTTAATGACTTGACATTAAAACATATTCTTCTGTGGAGGAGGTTGCAATGTTTTGTAATGGAAGAGTTTTCCATTTTTAACTCAGCAGTTAAAAGAGGTAACTAGATAATGATAATAGTAAAGGCATGATACACAAGTGAAAAGGCTCTGCATTTTTATAAGGCCAAGCTATAATGATATTCATAAGTCAGTAGCCTTAAACCTATGAAGCATAACTACAAACAACCATGAAATGAATATGCTTAGGCGACTGCTGTCCAGTCCGACTTAATCCAGTGCAATTTGAAATCAATGGAGGGACGTCAGGGACACTGGATTGTGTCCAGAAGTGAGCAAATGAGAAACGCAGCATTGAGTGGTAATTCAGCCACCCTTCATACAGTAGGCTAAACACATCAGGCACTGGCAGACCTCACACAAGAATTCTCAACAGAAAATTCTCAGGAAGCCAGAAATGGCCTCATTTTTGAGCTATTATGGGCATATTTTTCAATACCAAAGCTAAGGTCCCAAAGCCATAACTAAGGCTTTCCACAGGGCTTAGTGGGCTTAGAGTGAGTCAAGTTTAGTATAGCATCATTCCTCAATCTGCAAATCCTGGTAAATTGTTTCCACTCTCTCACCACTGTGTTTCCAGTAAAGCCGGGTTAGCACAGACTAAAGGAAGCAAAAAAGAAAATCTTAGTTGCTTAGCAGTAAAACATATGGACAGTTTCTGCAAACAGCTTGGATGTTTTGAGTGCTTGAGTGCTGAAGGCCTGTACTTGGGGTGTTTCCAGCAAGACTGGACAGGAAAAAATTCGCTATTCTCTATGTCTGTAACTGGTTCTCAGTGGAGTATCTTTCCTTCTGAGATTTCTATACTTCCATGGGCATTTTCAATAAATGTTACATAAAGAATATCCACCTCTGAATCTCCTGAAGTCCAAGTCTCTCTCCCCTGACTTGGTCCTGTGTGGTCTCCAGTACTGCCTGACCGCTCCGAGCTGGGAGAAACTCCTCTTACACATCTGCTTGCTTTTGATACTTCCCTTCTCTTGACTCCCTCTTAGATAATAAGGACTCTCAGCTTACAAACCAAGTCCCCAGGAATTCAGCAGGTGTCTGCATGGGGACCGAACATGAAGCTGTGTTAAAGTAAGGGAGTTGCTATGATCCTGATGTGTACATATACAGAGTGTAAGATGAGCTCTTGCTTGACTTAAGGAGGCAGTGTGAGGATGTACTCGCAAACACACACAGAGAACAAGACCTCCTGCTCACTGTGACTCAGCATCAGAGCACTGCTGCTGCTTTTGTTCTTTATGTTCCCCTCATATAAAAATAACATTCAGATAGATAAGACATGAGATACTCATTGCACAGGGAAAACCCAAGCAACATGGAGATCCATTAAAGTATGCTGATTTAATGGACACATTAATGATGAACACAATATGCACAGAGGGAAACAGCCCAACAACACAGAATCATTGAATCATAGAATAGTTAGGGAAAGGACCTTAAGATCATCTAGTTCCAACCCCCGTGACATGGCCAGGGACACCTCCCACTAAACCATACCACCCAAGACTATGTCCAAGCCGGCCTTGAACACCACCAGCGATGGAGCATTCACAACTTCCCTGGGCAACCCATTCCAGTGCCTC
>JASSUY010049221.1:0-16836 GCA_032466535.1 Forpus xanthops
TTCCTCATATCCAATCTAAACTTCCCTTGTTTAAGTTTGAACCCGTTACCCCTTGTCCTATCACTACAGTCCCTAACGAATAGTCCCTCCCCAGCATCTCCGTAGCCCTCTTCAGATACTGGAAGGCTGCTTTGAAGGCTCCACGCAGCCTTCTCTTCTCCAGGCTCAACAGCCCCAACTCTCAAATCCTGTCTTCATACGGGAGGTGCTCCAGTCCCCTGACCATCCTCGTGGCCCTCCTCTGGACTTGTTCCAACAGTTCCCTTCCTTTTTAAATTGAGGATACCAGAACTGCACACAATATTCCAAGTGAGGTCTCACAAGAGCAGAGTAGAGGGGCAGGATCACCTCCTTCGACTGGCTGGTCACGCTCCTTTTGATGTAGTTCTCATTGACATATTTCTGTATGTTGTTGGTAACAAATTAAAGTAATACCTGCCCTAACACTCTCTACATTAAATACCACAATGCTTGCTGTTCTAAAAATAGTGCTTTTAAAAATTGAATTAATTGGGAGAGTTATGTTCTCAGTAACTTTTTTGTAGGTCTGGAGATTCAACAGCACGGATATGGAACCTCAGTGAAAACAGCACGAGCGGCTCTACACAGCTGGTACTTCGACACTGTATACGAGAAGGAGGGCAGGATGTACCCAGCAACAAAGATGTGACATCGCTGGATTGGAACGTAAGTAGAAATGGCAGTGCTCAAAATATTCCAATAAAATTGTACCTATAATTTTGCATAGTCAAATTTTAAGTGACTGCATCTGTGCGTCTTCTGCTACAGTTCCTGAAATATTTCTATTTTTGAGTTGCATTGTAATTTCTTGTGTTATGCTTTGGGGACTTTTTAGTAAGTTGTGGTTTGTGGAATAAATATTGTAAATAAATCTTATGCATTTACTTTGTGTCATGTAGTAAAAATAAATAAAATAACCTTTTTGCTGGCAGAGCGAAGGTACACTTCTAGCAACTGGGTCTTATGATGGCTTTGCAAGGATATGGACTAAAGATGGTAAGTGAAATACTTTTAATTTCCAGTATATTTTCCTGTATTGTGGCTCACAGCATAGTTTTTTATTTTTTTAATGTATTCATATCAATATAAATTTTCAGGTAATCTTGCCAGCACCTTAGGGCAACATAAAGGTCCTATATTTGCGTTAAAATGGAACAAGAAAGGAAACTTCATTTTAAGTGCAGGAGTGGACAAGGTGAGATAATCTTTGGTAAAGTTAAAATTCTTTCCTTCACCTTTATAATCTAATTGTAAACATAATAGCAAAACAATAGAAAGTAAGTAAATGAAGCTAAAGGCAGGGGATGTAAATATGCACTTACAAAGAACTTGTAATGCTAGAAAGGCTTCCTTGTGTTATGTAGTAGTTTATTGAGATATTTTAGTTTATTAGATTTCAGTGACCCTAGATCTCTCCCAGTTAGGTTAGCCTAAGTAAGTGCATCGAACACAGGAACATTAAACCTTTGTAAAGCCAAATAATCTATAATTTGGTGAAGCACTTCACGAAAGCCTCAGAAAACCAATTGTACTGGAGGAATACTTTGGTGCTGATCTGGGTATCAGTCAGGCCTGACAACGATTAAAAAGGTTAGAGCTGGAACATAAGAAAAGTCAGTATCTCCAGATGGGGAGGTGCCAGTAGTGTAATGCCATGAAGCTCAGTGATAACTCTGTTTTATTTCACATCTCTAAACAAACTTAGAATCACACAGTCTTTAAATTTAAAGCCTTTGTTGTAGTGAGGGAAATTTTACGAAAGGTAGGAAGAGTATGTAGTGATGAAGAATAGACTTAAGATGAGTTCAAAGGAGAGAACAGACTATTCAGAGTAAGAAGAGTTTAGTTTTCCCCTTGTAACTGATTCAAAGTGCAGAAATAAACCCAGGCTTTCTCTTAGTGAGACTGGCAAACTACAAGCTCAGTAAAAACACGGGCCTACAGTACATAAAACTGGCAGTGTCACTGTAAAGTAGTAGATTTTCTGTTTTATTTAGTACTTGCTTCCTGAAAACATTTAACGTGGTTTACTTTAGTGCCCAGCTTTATAAATGTTAGTGCTGGCACAAAGGAAGGAAAAGTGAATGTCTCAAAGCATAGAAAGGATGGTTTTCTTCTTTCGGCAGCTGTGATGTCTTATGCCAATTTTTAAATCTTTGTGGAGGCATTCTGGAGGAGATAGAAGCCTTGTTTCAGTCACTAAAACTTGGACAAACCAACTGAGATTATGCTTTGAGAAATATTCTGCATTAGCAAAAAAGATTGACCCAACCTAATGCTGCTTTTCCATGAATAATTTGTGTGATCGGTTCATGCTTCCCGTGTTAAAATTCTCATTCACTGTTGAGGTAGGTCAGGATTTTTGGCATATAATGTAGTGATTATAAAGTACTAATTCTGTCTTGTAAAAGCTCTTTCATCAGAAAGATATCAGGAGTATTGGCAGAGAACAAGTCAGAACAAAATTCAACCCTTAAATCTTTCAGATTCTTAAGTGTGAGACTCTATGTAAAGATTTCCTTAGGACTCTATGTAAAGATTTCCTTAGGAACAAATGAGTATTTGAAATTATAATTTGAATATACAAGTATTTGAAATTAAAATAGGTGTGTGGAGTGGATTACAAGAATATAATCAGACTAAAGAAATTAATCTGTTTCATTTTTGTTTATTAAGTAAAAAAAAAAAAAAAGGCCAACCCACAATCCCCTTCTTCCCTTTAGTCCCCAAGAAGTGATTAAACACCTTTCTAATATTGCATTATACTGTTTTCTGCTCCTGTCTGTACATCTACTACCATTTCCTTAAGTACTGGGTAAAACACTAGAAACACATAATCAGGAGCATAGGAGCAGATATGGGCAATGGGAAGTAGACTAGGTAGTCTGGTGTATGTGAATGGTGGTAGTTGTGGGGATATTAGCAATTTGTATAAGTTTGTTTATTATTTTTCTGTTTAATACAGACCACAATTATTTGGGATGCCCACACTGGTGAAGCAAAGCAGCAGTTTCCTTTTCATTCTGGTAAGTCTTGATTTTGATCATTCAGGATTATAATCTAAAAAGATGAAATAAATGACATCTATGGTGATTATTTACACCCTTTTGAAATCTTACAGGCAGAGGCAGTCTTTGGATACTGAATCCCATATTAATAATCTTAGGAGTTTCGAGAATATAAATGCAGAATTTTTCTGATTTTATAATTTTGTAGCTCACTATTTTATTACAGTTCTGTGAAAGTCAAGACAGAACCCAAATATTACTGAGTTTTTGTAGTACAGTGACAGACAAATTAAGTGGGTGGGCCACAAAAGATTTGTGTTTATCAGATAAGGACTGCTTTTGTCATATTCCTGCTGCAGTAATCCCAGCTTCCCACCTCATTGTTCAGTGTTGCCTGCTGTGCTGCTCTCAATTTGTTTGGCCACAAACCAGGTGAGAAACTGTTCACTGGCCAGCTCGGATAAGATTTCAGCGCCTCAGGAGGTCAGACAAATTGCTCTGTAGGCTGTGCAAACCTGCTAGAATCAGCTGGTAAATAGAATGGAGAGGATAAGGAACACATTGTTGAAGGGCCTTCAAGGGATGTGTCTTTTTTCCACTTTCTATTCCACTCATACTACATTTTCAGTGGTATGACCGTAGTCAAGAACATCAATTCTTGATGTACTCAAAGCAATTCTGTGTGTTATCTGCCATAAATATCTTGGCTTGATCAAATGGAATATGTTGCTCATGATTAAGCTTCAAGTTACCACACCTTATAGTGCTGGAATTAAGAAAGGAGATAAATTATTACCTTTCACTGGCTGCCGTCTATCAGCACAAGCATGGGTTGTTAGTGGAGATAAGCTCATGCATGGTGATGTGTTAAGTTGTGGGAACCTGTTCCTATTGACTGACTCCTGAGGTTTATTCATAGGTGTCTTAGCTATATCTTATTGTCCTGCTGTACTGTCTTCTGTATGGCTGTTTCATTTCAGATATATTCCATGTTTTAGTGACTTCTATTAAATTTTAATTTCTTTGTGTAAGGCTGGTTTTGACTGCATTTCTCACTGTTCATAGTGTTTGATTATCTTCAGAACTGCTGTAAAATTAAGGATTGCTTCCTGTTGGCATTTGTTCTGATGTGGTCCATGCTAAATTTGCAAATCAAACTCCTGCAGAATACATAGCATAGTTTTAAATATCTTTGTTTTTCTTTTAGCACCAGCATTAGATGTCGATTGGCAGAGTAACAACACATTTGCCTCTTGCAGTACAGACATGTGTATTCATGTCTGTAAACTAGGACAAGATAGGCCCATCAAAACCTTCCAGGGTCACACAGTAAGTATGGAAAAATTAGTGGGCACTATATATTTGTGTTAATAAGAGATTGGGGGCCATGTATACTTGCCAGTATACAGCACTCGTGTAGTGGTTGGTCTGTGACAACAGGCAATTAAAACACTTGCAGGTAGTTAAGATCATATGTTAACTGTAGTCTCTGTCATTATTAGAAGAATTGTGACTCCCATGTGCAGCTTTCTTTACCAGTGCCAGGATGACATAGCAAAAGTTAGCTTCAGAAGAAGAAATAAGACTTTGCTATGCACAGCCAGTGTTGTGTAAGAGCATGCATGGGATAATGATGCTAATACTATGATAAACTTCAACAACAGTTGTTATTGAAGGCAAAGCTAGGAATGAAAATAAAATGTTAGAATATTAACAGTTATACAAGTACTTATAACTGCTGTCCAGCTTTATCTTTCAAAAGCTATCATTTGTAATGGAAGTGAAGACTCCAGTTTATTCTCACTGTTCAATTTTAGAATGAAGTAAACGCAATCAAATGGGATCCAACTGGTAATCTTCTAGCGTCCTGCTCTGATGATATGACTCTAAAGGTAACGGGAGTTCTGGTACCAGCTCTTGTCTTTGCAGGACTCTGAAATGCACAGAGTTAGCTTGAGGAATCCAGCAGTATCACTGTTCTTGCCGTGTTGTCTAATATTTGCTCTTTTTTAATACAACAAGGTTAGGCAATCCTAGCAAATCCTTATTAATCAGAGCCAAGCTTTGGTCCAGAGAACTTGTTACAGGCTGCTACCCTGGGACTTGAAGCATGATTTATTAGGTGCTTTTAGCTGTTTACAGAATTGGGTCATTAATCATTAAACTGTCACGCTTGATGGCTGCTTTTGGTTAAAAGGAAGAGTTGGAATGCATACAAGTCGTGTACCACATACAGGAATGGGTGACTAGCCCTTTTAGAATCATAGAATCACAGAATAGTTAGGGTTGGAAAGGACCTCAAGATCATCTAGTTCCAAACCCCCTGCCATGGGCAGGGACAACTTCCACTAAACCATGCCACCCAAGGCTATTTCCAACCCAGCCTTGAACACCGCCAGCAATGGAGCATTCACGGCTTCCCTGGGCAACCCATTCCAGTGCCTCACCATCCTGACAGTAAAGAATTTCTTCCTTATATCCAGTCTAAACTTCTCCAGTGTAAGTTTAAACCCATTATCCCTTGTTCTGTCACATGAAGAGTGCCTCCCCAGCATCCCTGTAGCCCCCGTTCAGATACTGGAAGGCTGCTATGAGGTCTCCACGCGGCCTTCTCCAGGCTGAACAGTCCCAACTTTCTCAACCTGTCTTTTCCTGGTTTTCCTTTATTTTTCCTTTCTTCTTGGTTAAAATCTTTGGCATATTGTGTCTTAAAAATAGAGAGTTCTCTTTTTTTTTTTTTTTTCCCCAGTTCATTGGGAATTATTTTTTGCTCACAATGTAGGTTTTTAGTTGCCCTTTGTCCTGGGTTCTTTTCCTCCAAATAATTCATAGCAACATGGTTTCTTGTAAAACTGGAGCTAACTCATGAGTGTAGAGGATACTGTAATTTACACATATGACTTCAAAGCCCATTAGAGATCTGTACAAGAATCCCACCAGGTTAGATGCAGTAGAAGAAATTAGGTGGTTCATGCCTGACAGGCCTGTGCTGTTTCCATGGTACAGATGCTTTTCTATTACTCCCATACTGCTTTACATTTAGTGAGTGTTTTAGTACTATGTTAGGTCAAGTTTCGGGATATCGTATTTTATGTTGACAGTGTTGTCATGCTAGTAGCCCTTGGGACAGTTATTTCCATCAAGTTCACCATTGTTTAATCAGACCGGGAATGGCTGAATGTCAGATATTCCCTTCTCTGCTGGCACACAGTCAGGCTTTTGCAATGGAAGTCACCTTATCTATGTATAAAGCTTGATGTCTAGACATCTTTAGTCCACAGTGTCTAGCACCACTGGAGAATAATTCGTCTTTTCCTAAGTTAAGTGTCTAAGTCGAGTGTGATGAATAAACCCCTGAGAGCATCAGTTGTTCTCCGTTGGCAGTGGATGAAGTCAAAATATCCAGCTTAAGCAAGATATTTAATACTTAAGCAGCTGAAACTCAGATATGATAAATTCCAGTCTAGAGCTCAAGGTGTTGCTGCTGCTTCTTAGTGAGTAGAGAGGTAACAATTTGGAACATGTCACTATTTATGGGCTCAGGCAATTCAGGCAATTAACTTGGTTGTGTTTTTGAATTCAGCCCAGAGTGGAAAGAATTTTGTCATTTTATTCAGGATTATCTGGAAGACCCATTGATTGTAGATAAGTTTAAACATCACTAATCGCTTGTGGACCACTTACTTTTCAATAGCAGTAGCAGTGAATGTCAGGGTTTGAAGCACATGGAAGATGATTGATTGACTGATTTATGCATTTTTCTCTCTTGTGAGCCAACTTGATGCTCTCTAGGGCAGCTAGTATAAACTCTTTCTATCTCTACTTGTTTTGGAGACACTACATTTTGATCCTATCAATTTAAACTGGAAATACAATTTTAATTCTGTCTGCTCATTGAAAATCAATTTCCCGTTCAGTGAGGCACTAGTTGTGAAGAGCATTATTTATTTAAACATACACCTCAATTGTGTCTTAAATGAAGTTGGGCTTAAACATGCCTCTCTTAGCTTTTTCTGACAGAAGGCAAGCCACAAGCACTACTGAAGCAGATATCAGAAAAAAAATAAAAAAGCAAAAATGTCCTCTGTGGTGGCAATGTAAACCCTTAATAGGATAAAGTTATTTTGCTTGTTGAAGGTTATCATGGAGGAGTTACAGTCCTAAGGAACTGAGTGAAGTACTGAACAAACACCTAGAAATGCAAATCCAAATAAGCCAGGAAAATGCTTGTATAGAAGCAGAAGATTTACTTCCTATACCTTTATGTCACTTGGTCTGTGTAGCAAAAAGTTCATTTAAAAATAGGACTGTGGTGCTTGTCAATTCAGACATGAACATATACATATTGTTCTTCTCATTTTAGCATCTGTTCTCATCCGTGCACTTTTCAAGAGGCTTATAGTTAACACTTGCAGATTGCTTTCTATAGACAGTACCTTTATTACTCATTAACCCCATCAGGTACTTACAACTCAAAGAATGGAGGGTACTGGAATAATATTTGTCATTATTACTTAAGAAACCCAGTAGTCATAGCAGATGTTTTGAGTGGCCTAAAAAGCTGCAAATGGTAAAGAAGAAAGTATTTTAGTGCAATACTGTGCTAAGTGTCTTTGTGTTCTCTTTCAATTTTATCATAGATCTGGAGTATGAAACAAGACAGTTGTGTCCATGATTTACAAGCACACAACAAAGAAATTTATACTATCAAATGGAGTCCTACAGGACCGGGAACAAATAATCCAAACGCCAATCTTATGTTAGCCAGGTACTATTTAATCCTGATTTTAAATACCTGTTAAACATCATCTTTACTTCATTCTTTGTATATGTAGGTTCACAGAATGTTTTGAAGCATGTAAAGATACTTCAGCATACTGTGTTTGTATTAGTAACAAAAATATGTCAAATCAAGATGTTAATTAATCTGTGTTTTTTCCTTGGCAGTGCATCCTTTGATTCTACTGTTAGGTTATGGGATGTAGACAGAGGAATTTGTATTCATACTCTGACAAAACATCAAGAACCTGTGTACAGTGTAGCTTTCAGTCCTGATGGCAGGTACCTGGCCAGTGGCTCCTTTGATAAATGTGTACACATCTGGAATACACAGGTATAGCTCTTCTGTCTGTTTAGAAGTTTGTGTTTTGGTCTTTTCCATCTGCACCCTTCCACTACGTTTTGGCCACAAATTGCTTTGCCATTCCTAACATCTGCTTCGCTTTCTCTTTGGTCTAATGTTATTTCTGTTACTGGATGTATACTTATCTCTTTTGAGTGCTTGGCTATGGTGAAGCAATAATTGTATTCACATTGTCTTTACTTAGAAATAAAAACAACAATAAAACAAACCCCACAAAAACCCCAACCCAAAGAAAAAAAAAAAAAAAAACAAAACACCAACCAACCAAAACCACACTACTTCCAACAAAATACATTCATCGTTGTTTCCAATAGCATGTTGCGTCCAAAAATTGTCTGTGTTAACTCTGAGCTTTAAACTCCTGATAACAGTTTTGCTTCGAAAAGTGATTACTAGGTGTAAACATACAAATCTGATAGCTATTTCGTTGAATTTCACCAAAAATAAGAGGATGTAATGTGAGAGAAGACAATGATGACACATTGTAACATTCAAAGAAAGGACACTATTACTGGCTTTGCATTTCAAGCAAAATAAAAAAAAAGACTGATTGCAAATGAAAGTCTAAAGGCCTTTTTGTCAGAAAATGTGATCTCTGGCTACTAGGAATTAATTGGATATTAGTTTTTAAAAGGCTTATTTTAGTAATTTGGAGTAGTCATGACCATCCTCAGTTTTGCCTATCATTCATGAGATCAAGATGCAATAATTGTTTGTCATGTCCTTTAACACAGTGCTGAGATTATCCACAAGTCTCATCTGAATCATTTCCTCTGAGAATTTCAGCCTTTAAAAGCTGTGGGAAAGTTTTATATTTTATACAAATCTTAATTGTTGCTTGGATTTTATTAATTAATTACATGTTCTGTCCCTTTTTAGACAGGTGCCCTAGTTCACAGTTACCGGGGAACAGGAGGGATTTTTGAGGTTTGCTGGAATGCAGCAGGGGACAAAGTTGGAGCAAGTGCTTCAGATGGTTCAGTAAGTGTTGCTTGACTTGGTTGATATTGTAACAACCAGCATCTTCTGGAAATCTTTTGACTAACAGTGGAGACAAAATTTTCTTCCGTAGCTGAAGTTTGAATACAGTCAGCTCACATGTAGATTTTGCCTATAAGAGTTCAGTAATGTTGTAAGGAGAAGGTCTTTATTCCAGCTTAATGCATTACTGTTCTAAATTCTCCAAAAATCTCAGGTGAAGATGCAACTAATTTAGATTAGTACCTATGGGAGCTTACTATTGAAATGTATTCAGTGCAGTTGGTCTTTTCATTGTAGCCCGGAAACAAATTAATTTTAATCTTTTTGAGTGAAAATGTTCAATGTACATGATATTATTACAGTGCATGATAGGAATGAAATATCTTCTGCATTGCATTCAGCAGAAAGTATGGCAAAACGAAGTACATATTTCTGAATGCTTGTCATTAAAAAGTTACTAAAAACTATAGCTATATGTAAACACCAGTCTGCTTACTGTGCTTAGAAAAAGCAGGACGTTCATTCACATTTAACTAACCATGAATGCACCCCCTATGATCTGATAGTAGTGTACTGTAGCATCACCTCCTTGCTCTTCTGACATTGTTCTGCAAAGTATTTCAGTAAGATACTAACATGCAGTCCTTCCAAACAAGGAGCTTGGGGTATTGTTTGCCCCTCTTTCTTTTGCCATGGTTTTTAACGAAGGAGAAGAGAGCCTAAGGAAAAACGAAATTAAAATAAGAGTCATAAAAGAATCATATTTTGAAATGCTGTAGCTTGAATTAACAAATGTCAGCAAGTGGCAGTCCTGGTGGCTTTGTATAGCCCAGTCCCAGTATCCTGACAGATGTTAAAGCATTCTCCTATCCTGCATGCTCCATGCTGGTAAGCAAGATCGCATTGTTACAGCTAAGAATAGAAAATAGAAAGTTCTCGATTTTAGGTAGATTAAATTCTAGAGAATTGATTCTGATTTGTCTTTCATATCATTTTAGTCCTGCAAGTATAGGCAATATCATACATAGAGAAAAATCTCAAGGCATACCCTGAGTAGACATTATCACTCCCTCCTGATGACCCTTTTATATATATGCTGTGAAACCTTTCCAGTTAATTTGTCCCAAGAAGCTGATTGTACTTACAGCAACCTTGTTTTCATTTAGTTTCTGCTCTTCTAAAACTGTTCAGCTTATTCTGTATTTGCTAGCAAAAGCCCTTCTTCTGTCTTGTTTTAAATGTGTTTATAGCTAGTCACAGCTAAGCAAATACAGGCACTTTTGACCTGTTTGATGACTAAAAGCATAGCTTTTGTAGATTTCTGTACCTGACAGAACTAGAAGCACTAGTTGGTGAAGATTTTGTGAAAACAAAACCTGGAATTTGTGTACCACTGTTTATTCAGAATTGTTCTGATCAATTCTAGATTTGGCCACAAATTTTTCATTCCATTTTACTGTATTTTTATAGCCTAGATTCAAGTAAGTTCTCAGCTCTATAATACAGAGTTATATAATATAACAGGCAAACCACTTATAGAAGATGTTGTTAATGTTCTGATAGTAATTCATTAGGCAACAGTACCCAGATTTGACTAGAAACAAATTGTTCACCTGGTGACTTTTTTTCTGCCCAGCCTATTTTTAATAGGTATAAGATTAAGCTTACACAATGTGTTTTGTAGGTTTTGCTCAGGTACTTCACACTTTATTGTGTAAGTATGTAATATTGTGCCATGTGCAATTTCTGTATGTGTTTTTTTTTCTTGCAGGTTTGTGTATTAGACCTGCGGAAATAGCGCTATTAGTTGGAAGCCATGGACCGACTATGAATGTGTACATAGCCAAAATGACTGTCCCTGACCCATGTACTGCTATAGTCCCAATTGAACCATGGCCAGTCCACTACAGCCAAACATAAAAGAAATATATACATATACTGTATATAAAAAAAAGAGGGGAAAAAAAAATGACACCCTGAAGAGGATGACAGAGTTTTGTCACAGCTTGTGAATCCTGTTCACCAAGTGCTGGAATCTGCTGTGCCCCGAAATAACATTTAAAGGTTTTGGATATGAAAAACAGAAGAGAGAGAGAGAGAGAAATATACCATATACAAAAAAGCAGACCCGTATACATACCAAATTCAGAAGATACTAATGGCAGCCTTCATTACCCCTTCTGCCCTTTAAATCCATTATGACTATGGATTGTGGGGTATTTTTGTTTTCCTTCTTAGTAGTTGAGCAGTTTGTGTGTACAGAGAAAATGGACTTACAGAAATCTGCAGCAGTAGTTTTTTCTTTGCTTTTAAACATTGGGTTTTCTGTTTTGTTTTTGTTAAGTTTACGGATGCATGAAGTAAGGGAGTGAATTAGTTTCTTGTTTGTTTTTTTTCACCTTGGAAAAAAATGTTTCTTTGAAACATGTTTTAATGCATTCTTTGAAGAGGTAGATAGAACCTGATACTGTTTGATACATTTTGTGGCTCCCAGAGCACAATTTTGTGAACAGAGGGCCGGTGGAAAAGGGATTATGGAGACATAAAGAAAGAAGAAAAAAATCCTGCTTCAAGGCGTGATATTTCACGTCCTGCTCATCTACAAAGTATAACAGTAATGGGTATAATGCTATGTTTTATTTTCTGGTGACATGGCTGAAATGCAGTAGTTTCTTATTTGAGACATAATTCTGCCAAATTTAAGAGTAGAAGGGCACAAAAAATACAGGGATGCAGGGGAAAAAAAGGAAATATGCATCTTCTGTGGCTTTCAGACCATAGCGCAAGTATGGTTAAATTGTGCACTATTGTGAGAAGGAGCAAAGCATAGCTGGGGGATTGTTTTTCAGAGTCTAAGATCTTTCTGGACAAAGGTTCATGCCACAGCTTCTTCGAGAGTTGCCCATCATTATTTGTAGGAGCTTAGATGTATAATTGTAACCAAACTCCAGTATTGAAAGTATCTCATGTAATTTTTCTTTATTAAAATAAAATCTTTGGCATATATTTGATAACACTGCCATTAAGAGGCAAAATGTTTACTACCTTAGATTTAAAAAAAAACCAACCAAACCTTAAACAGAGGACTTGCTTCAAGTTTATTTTAATAGCAGTGATTCAGCTTATTTAAAAGACAAATACTTGCACTAATTCCCTGCTGCTCCAGTCCTGCAGTTTATTGTATCTTGTGACTACATTTTTTTCCAAGTATAGGGTAGATGTAAGCTGCTATTTTTTTAATAATCACTACTATATAGCATCTTTTACTCTGTTTACAATAGCGAGTATTTTTCTTACAATGACAGATGTATATGGCAAACCTTTTTCTGCTCTTGTGATTAAAAGTATACTGATAGTGATTTTATTTGTAAATGATAGCATGAGGTTGTGTTTACAAGTACGTGTAGTTGAAAAGGTTGCATCATGACTTGCATAAGATTCCAAGAGTGTAAATTTCTAAAAAGAGAGGTTGTCAAATTTATGTCACAGGAATTTTACTTAAGGAATGGTTTATATTGCAGAGCTTTGTGAAGTTACCAGTTTTATAACACTATTTCAATCACAAATGATTTTGTGGCTTATGATTGCTAGTCTCTAACGTATTTGTTTTGTTTTTGTTTTGGTTTTTCCTCCCTTCAAGTTAGGTACAAATTGATTCAATTGAGGTAATGCAGCTTTGACATTTTAACCATTGTTCTTTAGGCATTGATTTCTGCTATTTCATGGAATAAATGCGACTTGAAGCAAGTCTGAGTTTGGCTAAGGTAGGGTAGCAATTTGCCAGTGGTATAGAGAAGTCAACAAAATACATTCTATATATATACCCCAGGATTATAATATTATCATGCGCAGCATTTAAAACCAACAAAAGTTCATATCCATAAAGATGGTCATCTGCGGTGGTTCAGTGCCAGCTATATTTAGGGGTTTGGAGCATATTACATATGTTTAGAGCAATTACCCTGTGAGTTACAATATGTAGGTAATTTAATATATAGAGTGTCTGGCACTTGAAATATTGCTTTTCTTGCTGGAGGTCCATGACTGTGGCTGACCTCTGTCATTTAATGAAAAAAAAAAATAAAAAAAAAGTCTGTGCAATAATTTTAAACTGTGCTCCCAGGAATAGACACAAATGTTTTGAGTATGTTTAAATTGCATTTTTCGTTTAGCAATGCATTTGTCAATTGCACTGAGTTTAAATTTGAAAGTCAGAAGTGATTCTTGATAGTACTTTTGTATTTTAATATGAACAGCTTATTCTTTTTCATACAAGTTATTGGATGATTCTTTCAGCCAGTCTAAACAATTGTGGTGGAATTCTGTGACATAGCTGCAAAATCACACAGCCACGTTTAGGGTATTGCCATTTTCCTCTTTCTCAATCATCAGCTGTTTTGGTTGTAATTCTGGTTGCTTAAGCATAGAATCACATATTCAGAAATAGGAAAAACAGAGCTGCAGTCTCGCAGGTCCAGGGTTTTCAGGTGCTTGAAGCACAGTCCAGCAGGAACGTCAAATCTGTTGACTTGAGTGCTCTGGACGTGCAGGCGGAGCCCCCCAACCTGGTGTTAATCCACAGTGCCCCACTGTAGTGGAATGATGCCGGTTTCCACTAGCAGAGGATCTGGCCAATAGGTATTTTATTGTTGTCCTTTACTAGCATGCCACAGTGCTGCTCCTGCTCACACCTTCTCGCCTCTTGTTTTATACATTGCTAAATGCATGCATGCAAGGTGTGCTAGGTTCTGTGATTACATGAAGCAAAAAGAAAAAGAAAAACAAACCATGACATTAATTGTTATCTTTTATAGCACAATGACCTCGTCTTCAGTAGTGAGGTGGACTGTCCAAATTGTTCCTATAAAGTGGGTATGCCAAATGTCAGTGAGACCCTGACTTTGTATGAATGTATGCACATGCTTAATCTTACTTACTGAGTAATTCTGTCTTGCCTGTTTCCCAGATTTATAGGCAAACGTGCATAAGCCTTTGCATACATTATAGTACCTATTCTTTCCTGTTCAAGTCATTAATGGGCAAATATCTAAATAGAGGATAAAAAAGGAAGGGGGAAAACTGGGCTCAGAATTAATGATGGAATAAGAAATGAACTGCACTCGAGTTCTTTGTCTTTCTGTGCATCCATCTCAGAATCCCATTTCTCATTTCTGCATAATTAGGTCCAGGTTTCTGTAGAGTTCCTCTTTTTCTATTTTTACTTTATCTTTTTCTGCATTTTTAAATTGATGTAAAGATTCCCAACCAGTGGACTTCTTAGTGTAGTTAAGAGAATATCTAGGTCCTCATAAAAGCTTTTTTAGACTCTTTGTAATGTTGATAAACAGATTATTCTGGGGCTACAATTGTGCAGGGTTATTTAGCATGTCTACTAGATGATTGGAAATCTTATATGAAACACTAAAAGTGCCTCTTTTTCTGGGTTGGGTGGAGGGAGGTAACAGTTACCAGAGTTAGAGTGACATGGCATTTTGAAGCATGTTTCTTGATTTCATGACACTTTAATGCATCTTGAGAGAAAGGCCAAAGATTTCTACCAATTTTAATTAAATTTCGTTTTGAAAAGCACTCCTTTTTCCTTACACTGCTTACCTCATGCTAGGGTATTTAACGGGACATTGTACTTTTGCAGTGTTCTTTGTGTTTAGGAAGAATAGTAGTGGCATAGGGCGGTTGTGCCAGTTTGCCTACAGAGCAGTTTTAGCGGCTGATGCGTTCAGTTCTACTGAATGAAGGAATTTCATACAAATTGCAAACAGGTTTTCAGCTTGTAAATAGGAGGTTGTATGTTTTTGTCTGTTTAGCAAAGAGGAGCCTTGGGACCCAATTTTTTCCAATCTTTACATAACTAGAAATCCCATCGTCTTTCACCTCGTGAGAAAACCTTGCCAGAGTCAGCATTGGAGGTGTTGGGTCTGTGTAACACTGCACGGTGTGCTGCATAGGTAAAATGAGCCACATCTCGCTCGAGCCAGGACTCCGCTTGGCTTCGGTGAGCGTTGTGCCACAGCAGGGCCTGCCAGATTTAGCCCAGTGTTCCTTTTTCATTGACAAGCATGAGTGCTTCTCCCTTCACAAAGTCCTGTAGAGCTATTACCATGTGGGAGCAGTTTCACACTGTCCAGAAGTCTGAAGAAAGCAGAAGCAACATTGTGGCATGTTAAAAGCAAATATGGCTTTGGGAGACAGCAGTAAAGCTCCATCAAGATCCCTAACATGTTCCGTAGGGGGAGAGCAGTGGCACAATCCTCGCTTCTCCTTCTAGAGAAAGCTCTGAAATACCACGTTCTGTGAAGGTGTGAATGTCTTTACTGTCAGTCCAATGGAAGGCAGATGAACCAGGAAAATCTGCCATTTCATGTGGATTGCAGGTTTAATGTTAATAGTGCTTCAGATCAGTAGTTTTGAGTACATAATTCGCTTTCTCGGCCTTTAAGTTTGAAGCTTGACAGTAACTTGAGGCATGTTTTTGTTTTGTTTTCTTTTTTAAATAATCATTCATTTTTACTTCATAATGCTTTTTGACATTTGTGGGTAAATACAAGAAAACAGTCTGCATGTTGTTGCTAGTCCAGTGTACTTTTGCAATCTTGTCCCCCAACAGACTGCAGTGTGCAGAACAGTAATTCTAGAATACAGAAGTAATTTTCTCTCTCTCCTGACATTGACATTGTAGTTGTAATGGTTTCATTTGGAGTTACAAATCCTTTGGGTCTAATTCTGTGAGCCTACCTATAGCACTGGATTAAAATGTCTGCATCATTTCTTCAGTTATCCAGTTAAATTACAACTGTTGTAAAAGTGTAAACCAGCCCATGACAGTTTTTTGTACTTGTTCAAAGGACTTTTATTGTTCAGTTTTCATGATTATTGTCTAAAGAAGACTGATATAGATGTTCTATACTGTCCTGGACCATGTTAATTACACTTTATGATGTATTTTGGTTCTACATCACGATGATTTGTCCCCAAGGCCGTTTATATCCCTTCTAGGCACATTTTCTGTTGCAGTTTCCCTTTGCATTGTATTGCTTTGACAACTGTAATTTGAATCAGATCTGAAAGAGGTCCAGAATAAAATATATTTTGATATTACCTTGCCTGTATGTTATGTACCAGTAACTATAAATGCTCAGTACAGAAGGTCTACAGATTAAGTTGGAGAAGTGACTGACTAAAACTCTGGGTTTAATACTTAGTTGGCACATTTTCACCTATGAGAATATGTAAGAAGTAATGGGAGATAATACATTGCGTATCTGTGTACTTTTTGTGAGCACACAATAGATCCTCTGAAACAGTGGAGCTATCCTCTGCCACCATTTACCACTGTGCATCTGATTTAGACGAACCGAATCCTCCTGTGAACATTTTATGTGCTTCATGTTCTCTTTACCCGTGCAATTGTGAAGCAAAGCTGAGTCTAGTGATACTCGCAGCTATACTCCAGCTGTTCAGAAGGCATTGGAGGCATGGGAGCAGGCTCCTCTGTGGTCACATCAGAGACCTGTTCTTATGGAGTGATTCAACCTGATTATGCAAATGAATGTTATTTGTGTTACTGTATTTCAGGTACTTCATAGACTCATAGAATAGTTAGGGTTGGAAAGGACCTTAAGATCATCTAGTTCCAACCCCCATGCCAGGGGCAGGGACACCTCC
>JASSUY010049222.1:0-12101 GCA_032466535.1 Forpus xanthops
GCCAAAAATCCAAAACACAGTGCTACACCAGTTACTACTTAAAGGGGAAAAATGACTGCTGCTGCTGAACCCATGACGCCGTTGAATCTGAGAAGTGAGTTTTTCACATTGTTTTTATTTTTAAAAAAATGCCATGTTCTGGAAGTAGTATTTGTAATATTTTTTTTTTTTTGTATTCTAAAGTTATTTTTAAATTAGCAGTAATTTTAGTAAGGAAGTATTTTTTCAGCTCTTTTGTCAACTAGACATATGTAATGATCACCATAACCTATTTGGTTTATTTTCTACTAAATATATAGAAAAAACAGCTTGCTATTTTTCTTGCAGTTTTGTTTTGTTTTGTTTTGGTTTTGTTTGTTTGGTTTTTTTAATGCCACAAACACTAATTTGTCCACTAAATCTGAAAACCCCTGTATACTTCTCACTTCTAAAATTTTATTGTATTTAGGAGAAATACATATTTTTTTACATCAGTAGTGTAATTCAAACTAAATCCACTGCACCAGTCACTATGCAACCAGTAAGATTCACTGGACTGTTATCTTAGAGTTGCAGTAATTCTGATGCAATTTCACAATTGTAGCTAAAGCACTTTAACTAGATAAGTTCAATCTTATCATAAATGCTTAAGAAACTGTAGACCAGTACTGCAGATTAATGATAGTATGTAATATGAAAACACTGGCTTTGCAGCTAAGTCATTTTGTGTTAGAAACCATAAGGTGTGTCCAGTGAAAGATGATTTGTGTCAGCTGAAGCTGTAGCCTGAAGCAATACTTGGTGGGTTATCAGTTTAATCTAGTTGTTGCAGCCTCAAAGTGTATGTTAGTAAGCTGAGGGTAAAAATGTCAAAAGCACAGTTGAGACTGATCACTGACAACTAGGAGCAACAGAAAACTGTCCCACGTATTATTTCTCTGGAAGTTGGTAAACTGAAATTGAAGTCAGACTGATCATGGTTTATTTTAAAAATATCAATTATTTCTTGAAAATAACACTTTCCTTACTTGAAAACTTCCATAACTAGGAATATGCACACAGAAAAGTTTATTGCCGAAAAAAGAATTGAAATTATGAAAAGTTAAATTGACATCTGTTTATGAATTGAATACCAGTTTACTGTGTTTAAGAACTAGCAGTACAGCAGATTATTAATTCTTTAGTACATTACTATTACATAACAATGCTTAATAGAAAATAAAAGGTTAATTTTGTCAAAACAGATAATCACATCTCTCATTACTAATACCTGCACTAAACTGCAGCTTCTAGGCTGAGATTAGTGACAGAATCAGAGAACCACAGAATGGTTGAGGTTGGACAGAACCTTTGTATGTCTTTTGTTTCAACTAGTCTGCTCGGGTAGAGTCCTCTTGAGCTGGTTCCCCAGGAACATGTCTAGACAGCTTTTGAATATCACCAAGGATGGAGACCCCCCAACTTCTATGGGCAGCCTGTACAAGTGTTCAGTCACCCTCATCATAAAAAGTCTTTTCTTACTTTTAAAGTCTCCTGTGTTTCAGTTTGCGCCCATTGCCACTTGTCGGGTCACTGAAGGCCACTGAAAAGAGCCTGTCTCCACCTTCTTTACTCCTTCCCTTCAGATAATAAGTACACATAGACAAGATCCCTCCCAATCTTTCTCTTCTCCAGGCTCACCAGTCCCATCTCTCTCAGCCTTTCCTCACAGAAGAGATGCTCCAGTTCCTTACTCATCTTTGTGGCCCTTCATTGGGCTCTCTGTATTATGTCCAGGTCTCTTGTACTGAGAAACCCAGAACAGGACACAGTACTCCAGGTGTGGTCTCACTGGTGCTGAGCAGGACCATGGACACCTGGTTAGCAAAGACAGCTGAATTCCTAAGCCACTAAAAACTTCTCGTCTCCACCACTGCAGGTGCAGATGATCAGTCTCTCAGTAAATGGAATAGACATGAGAATAATTCCTAAATTTATTGTTTATTAACTTTTGTTTAGAAACATGATGCTGTACATGCAGTTCAAAATTACATTTATGTGTGGAATCAGGATTTGATTTATAAAACTTATACTATATAATGGCTATCATTTAGAGTGTATTACTTGCAAAATGCTGAAAATAGGTGAAATATAGGTTTCTTCATTTCATTTAACTATAAATTGTTGAGGAGTTCCCTCTAAAAGTAGTTTAATGTAGCTGCTTCCAGTGTTGTCTTTGTTTTCATTTAAGAAAAGTTAAAGAGAAATTGGATAGTGGGCTGACATTAAGTAAATGTTGTTAAAGGTTTAAGAACTAATACTGAAGATATATGTATGTATACTTCTTATGTATGATTTTATTTCTTTTAGTCTTCATTGCAGTGTCATTGCAGATGTTTCAGGGGAGGGTATTTGATATGGCTTTTAAAAGCCATTGTACTTACTAGTGTATATAAAGAGATAATGTGAGAATTTTCACTTTGAAGTGCTAGAATAAGGTACTGGATGTAATGTGTTTCATGAGCTGCAATAATTCTGTCTCATTCATATTTTAAAGTAGTTATTATGTCAGTCTGTATAAATATCTGTGTATTCTTGACTCGTGTTTATTCTAGACATGCAGTAATTATTCAAGATGAATTGGAAATCTGTAGCTGCATTCAAAATTCATAAACACCCACTAAATTACTGTATTTCATTACTCTCTTTTTTAAAGGTATTGCAGCATTTTTCACACATACAAATTGCATGATTTTCTCACATATTATTTAAAAGGGAAAAGGTTGCATGTTTGCCATGAACTTCTCTTTCCTTCTGCTCCACATTTGAGATCCTCATCCCGTATCTTACTTCCTTCCATGCATGAAGAACACTTTTTGCTTCAAGAAATAATACTTACCTGATCTGAACCTTCTAATGCTAAACATCCTGAGACTGTAGCAAAACTTGGAAGATACTGCATTGCCTTATTGGTACCGCCTAGTAATACATTTTAAATGGTGTTCTTTCTTGATTATACTTCTTTAAAAGTATAAGGAGCAATCATAAAATCATTACATTTCCTGATAACTCCCTGTTAATTGCTGTGGAAGTCATTGCACTTCGCAGTTCACTGAACTGACTGAATGTGGACATAATAAAACCTAGAAAGTACAAGCAGGAAATCGTCAACAATCCAGTGGTTTTCAGAACTTGTTTCAGTGCTGAAAAAAATGCACCCAGACAATACTGGATAATTCAGGCTGTTAATTCAATACTGGTGAAAACTAGTGATACTGTAAAATAGAAGTCTTACATTATACCAAGTTTAAATTTGACAATCATTGCATGAACATGTAAGCGAGTAGATAATCCAGGCTTGCTCTTTCTGAAAGAGAAAAAAAATAAAGAAAAAGAAAAGGTTAGCATAGTTTTAAACAACTTGCTTATATACAGATTCATAATATGTTTTCAGGTACATCTAGGTTCATAAATTAGTATTTGTGCAGCACTTAAATAGGCATCTTCTATGGCTCTGTATATCCTGAAAAAGAAATGCAAACTTCAGAGCATGCAATTTGATGTTATGTACTTGATATTTTGCCACTTCTAACATTTGAAATTTTTTTCTATCACATACACTTCCTTCCAAGTCCAGTCACTATTCTTTTTAGTTTCAGTAATTGCATAGAAACATGAAATGTCACCTTTCTAGCCTGGATTTCTAATCTGCTATAATATATATAACTTGAAGAAATTATAATTAAGTTTTAAAAATTACTGTGAGTGGAAAGTAAAGCTCAAAAACACTATATATGTAGATGAACATAATAAAAGGAGAAAGATTTAAAAATCCATAGAAATAAACTGAAATATTTGTATTGGTTTCTTGGGACTTTGGATTAAGATTTCTCTTCATGAATAGGGAAAATGGGGACCTGTTGTTAAAAGAAGTGTTTGTCCTGGTGATGAAGGAAGAAGGCAGAGTTACTGAATGTTATCTTTGCTTCAGTCTTTACTGCTTAGGCTAGCCTTCAGGTACCCCAAATTCTGAAGTCTGAAGAGAAAGTCTGGAGAATGTAGAAGGAGAATTAGGTCAGAGATCATTTAGGCAAACCTGACACACACAAATCCATGGTCTCCAACAGAATCACCCATGAGTGCTGAGGGGGTTGGTAGATGTTATTGCTATGCCACTGTCCATTGTCTTTGAAAGGTCATGGAGAACAGGAAAGGTGCTTGAGGAAATCCAGTGTCACTTCAGTCTTCAAAAAGGGCAAGAAGGTGAACCCAGGAAACTACAGGACAGTAAGCCTCATCCCCATCCGTGAAACAGCTCATCCTGGATATCATCTCTAAGCACGTGAAAGAAAGTTATCAGGAGTAATCATCATGGATTCACCAAGTGAAAATCATGCTTGACCAATCTGATAGCCTTCCCTAATGGAATGACTGGCTAGGTAGATGAGGGGAGAACAGTGGATGCTATCTTGACTTCAACAAACCTTTTGACATTTTCTCTCATAACTTCCTATGGAGTAGCTCAGAACGTGTGAGGCAGATGATTGGCAGTGATATAGTTGAGGTTGAATGGCAGGTCTCAGAGGGTTGTGGTCAGCAGCACAGATTTTAATAGGAGACCTGTAACTAGCAGTGTACCCCAATGGTCAGTATTGAGTCTAGTTTTGTTCAATGTATTCCTCAGCGACCTGGATGAAGGGACAGAGCATACCCTCTGCAATTTGCTGGTGATACAAAACCGAGAGTAGAGGCTGGCGCAATATGAGGCTGTGTCACCGTTAAGCACTACCAGAATAGGCTAGAGAGTTGGGTTGAAAAGAGCCTAATGAAGTTCAGCAAAGGCAAAAGTAGAGTCCTGCACCTAGGGATGAGACCTATGCACCAGTACAGGTTCGGGGTTGAACTACTGGAAAGGAGCTCTGAAGAGAAGGACCTGAGTTGTCCTGCTGGACAAGTTAACTAACCATGAGCCAGCAGTGTGCCCTTGGTGCCAAGAAGGCCAGTGATATCTTGGGGTGCAACAGGAAGAGTGTAGCCAGCAAGTCAAGAGAGGTAGTCTTCCCCCTTTACTAGGTCTGATGGGGTTACATTTGGAGTACTGTGTCTAGATCTAGGCTCCCCAGTTCAAGAGACATTCAGTGGAGGCATGCAAAGATGAGTAGAGGACTGGATCATCTGTCATATGAGGAAAGGCTGAGAGAGCTATGTCTGTTTAGCCTGGAGAAAAGCAGATGAAGAGGGGATCTTGTCAATGCATATAAATACCTTAGTGGTGTGTAGTAAGAGATAGCTACAATAGTGCCAGACTATTGTCAGTGGTGCCCAGCAATAGGATAAGAGAAAGTGGGCACAAACTGAAACACAGGAGCTTCCATCAGAATATGAGGAAAAACATCTTTACTTTTAGGATGACCAAACATTGAAACAGGCTGATGAGAGAGATTGTGGAGTCTCCTCCTCTGGCGACATTAAAAGTTCAGCTGGATAAGGTCACCAGCAATCTGCTCTAGGTGAAGCTGCTTTAGCGAGGGGGGTTGAACTATATGATACTGAGAGGTTCTCTTCCAATCCCAACCATTCTGTGATTCTTTTATTCATCTTTATCAAGGTTGCCCATACATCGTTCTGCAGCTACAGTTCCTAAGGCTAGTCTTTTCTATATCATGTACATGTAACCAGTGCAGTCTAAATAGTGAAGTCACTTTACAATACTTGATGTTTGAAGGATGTCATTATAGGACCGGAAATTTATTTCTGTGATCACTCTGTAGTTCTGCTTTGCCAGGAGGAAAGAATATCAGCTACTTTCAAGTGTCATCCTTTTTCTCTCAAACCAGATAAATCTGTATAATCCTCCAGCATTTCCTCTCCTGATGTCCAGAAAAGAAGTGAACCCTATTACAAGGACATTTTATGTCCACAGTAGTTAGGACAAAACTGGAACTTCATTTTTATCCTTTGTTCAGTACTCAAGACATCAAGTTAGGTGTGGACAGATTATTTTTCTCTAAGATACCTGAGGAGAAAATTTGAGAACCAGCAATGGGCATAGTTAAGAATTAACTTCTATTTACTATTTCTGACAAATGGGAGCTTTGTAGATTTGATATGTTTTAATAACGGTCTGGAGCTAAGCATAATTTCACATTTTAGTTGTAAAATTTGGAAACACACCAAGATCTAGGTCGTGTAGTTCAAGCCGACCTCATCTAAGTTACATGTGCAATTGGGAAGGTTTACTGCTGCAAAATAATGGTGAAGAGCATTTTTGGTAGTGCATAAATAAAAGGTAAATAAATAAATGAAATGTGTATATTTCAGAATGATATTGAAATATATATATGTATATTTTAGCTTGCAATAGAGGAATTTAGTTATGAAGCAGTAATGGGTAGTAAGACACAAGGGAAATAGTCCTTATCATAATATGAGCAAGATTATATGAAGGTCACCCACAAGTGAAAAAACTGCACGTACTTCAATGAAATGCAGTAGAAACTGGCCCCAGCTTTATTAACTATAGAAAAACAAGTTAAATAATTTTACATTTCCCTGGGTTTCTGGTACCTAATTTTTGTGATTTGAGTTCATGTGAGTGTCACCTTGGCCCAATCTTTTTGTCATCACCACATCTACCTCCATGAAATCTAATCATGCCAGCTACTTCTCAACTGGGAAACTTTAAAAGCATCCTGAACATGTATATTTCTTCTTTGTAAGTTTCACAGTTCATTCTGCAGCTAAAGAGTAAGCAGCTTCATTTTGCCACTTGAATTAGGGCATTAGAAACAGTCAACACTGGCACTGAACTACTACGCATACAGACAGTGAAATAAAATGGTTAATTACTCTTTTAAAGAGCTGTGGTGGTTTCTCATTCATAGCTCTGAAGCAGACCACACAATATTGTTGACAACTGAAGGCTGCAGAATAGTGAGAATGAAAAGCAATGTTGGTAAGTTCTTTCACATCCTGTTCGACATGATGATTATATTTTAAGTCCCACCTACTCTTTTTCATGTTTGGAAGTGGGGACTTTCATCAATGGGTGACAATGACTTGACTTTAGGGATAGTTCCACACATGAGGGTGAAAAGTCATTATCAGTTTCAAAGTTTAACTTTTTCAAGTTTTAAAACTGCTCATCAAGAGTTAATAATTTTGAGTTACAGTTTTAGTTTATTAAGAACTTAATTACTTTTACAATAGTTTCAGTAGTATTTTCCATATTTCCATAGCAGTAAAACTGTAAAGTCCACAAGAGCATAGCCCACCTTAAAATGCAGAATGATCCTTCCCACCAAACTACAGAAAGGGTCTTAACTGATCAAAATAAAAATAATCTCGAAAACAACATGAAAGTCTCAGCTGTGGAATATTAAGGTGAGTGTCACAGAGAGATTTTCGTTATTCTGCCTAGTATGATGTTTCAAAAGGGAGGCAGAATTTGAATCTGAAACAGTAAAATCAACAGTTCATGTAAACAGGGTATTCCCTATGTTTTCCATTTTACCTTGTCTACATATATCTCTAACTAAGCTCCCAAATCATTTGTGAATCTGTGAGCATATTCTTGGTCCTCGTGTCTCTTGTCAGTATTTGCCAGGAGAAAAGAATATTGCTTTGATTTTGCAACTGTTAAATTGGACCATAACAAAAATGGATCAAGGAATGCTTACTTCTCTGAGAAGTGATTTGGAGATTAGTGATGAATTCATTGTAATTAATATTTTTCAGGTATGTCATAAAATAATTGTTGTTCATATTCATATGGTTAAACAGATGGGATGAAATAAAATATTTAACTCTTCATTCTTTGTGGTATAGTAAGCATTAAAACTAAATAGCTGGATCATGAGAACAACCAGTCATTAGATGGATGTTGATAATGGTCTTCTGAAAATCATTTTTTTGTTAACTACTCTCTTGAATCACTTGTCTTTTATAGACTGCTAGCTTTCATTTTTATATCTATAAGCTGTATGCATGTATTAGTCATTCGTTTCCCTAGAATATACAGAAATCAGAAAAAAAAACCAAACAAACAAACAAACAAACAAACAAAAAAAAACCACAAAAAAAACAGAAAAAAAAGAGGCACACTATGCTACAAGGAATGTTAACAACTGACTGTAAGTGCGGCAGCCTGAGTCAAATATGTTTGGAAGATTCCTCCCCTTATCTCCCTATTTGTAATAAAGTAGAAACAGTCCCAAAAGTTCTTGCAAAGCACAGCAGCTGAGCCTTCCCTTCAAAGCCAAGTGGAAGCAGCTCATTATGGCATATAGAGAGGCTTAGAACTCCAGTGTCAGTGGTTGGGTCCAAGGTGTATCTTGGGACTTTGTGCTGTGAGGAGCAAGTTTCAGAATTGCCACATGGTTTGTGAATTACATTTGGAAGAGTGCCCACAACTGCTATGCAGAAAATAAAAGCCCTAAATATCTGAAATATTTATCTGAATGACTATCAGTCGAAGGCAGAACAAGACTGTTTACAACTGGAGCATACATTCAGCCAACTTACATTTGCAAATTAGTGTTTTGAAGCTATAGAACTAAAAATAAAATAATGGGTTGTTTTTTTTTGCTAAGGAAAAGTGTATCTGTGCCAGCAGCTTGTATATGAAGTTACAGCTTGTTTCAGCCCAATGCATTTTGAAATGACCAAGATATTGAACTCACAAACAAGGTTGTCAAGCAACAAATCAAGCTGCAGATTAGCCTTCTAATCTTATAATCCAGTTATAGCTGCCAATGTCCTACTCACAATTGATTTGCTGTTTGTTGTCCAGCACAAAATGTCATATATTCTTTTTGATGAGAGTCAATGATTGAACTAAGCATATAGCAGCCCATGAACTCCTGCCTCCATTGCAAATAGTCCTAAATTACTTGGGTTATTATCTGTACAAATAAACCTACTACTAGCAAAGTACAAAGTAGAATATGTATGTGACTCTTCTGCATTTATTCACTGGCAGAAAAAGTGTATTCTTTTTTTCAGCAGGTATATGAGATAGGTCTGCAGTCATTCAGTATTGCAAGCTTTCATGACTGTTACAAAGTAAATATTTTCACTTCATTGCTTTGGTGGAGTATCAGGAATTATTAACAGAGTCTTTACTTGTAGCATTAACTTTTGTAGTCATTCCTTGATTTTCTATCCAGCATCTCTGATACAAATTAAACTAACATTTTATAGAGAATATGGATTTTTTACTTTTTTACAGACTGATTGCAAGGCTTTTTGCTTCTTGCAGGATGTTTGCTTCTTGTTCTTTGGAGCATTTATGTGGACAAGGAAGAAAAAATGTGGAAGGAAAACTTTTGGTGGTGTAGTGACTGAAATGGAAGAATAGCACTAAAAAGAAAATCTTAATTACTCTTCAGTTAGTTAAAATAATGTGTGTGGGAGTAATTTGTGCTACCTGCCTTGGAAAAAGGCTACTGGGGAAATACTTCTAGGGAACACTGTGGTAAATCTGTACCCTGCTCACAAAGGGAATGCTCTAGGTCTTGAAGGTGTAAATATAAGGTAAAGGGTGTAAAGGCTTTTTTTTGGTTGGGATTTTTTTTCTTTTCTTTTTTTTTTTTTTACTGTATGGGAGCAAGCATTGGACAATTAGCTCCAGGGAGACTGGATAAAAACCTGTGAAAATTTAGTATCTGACTAAACTTCTATCTTACTGAATTTCCTTTGAAATTTTACTAAGTTTTCCTAGTAGGAAAATTGTCAACAGAAGAACATCTGCTAATAGAAACCTGATTAGAAGAAAATGAAGTTGAGGCACAGTTGAAGTGCATGGTTTATCAAAATGAAATTGAGAAGACATTATTAATGGAAGACATTAAGTAATATTGCCAGGATAAATTGCTTTAAAATTATTAATTATGTTCTTACCAAATGTTCTAAGAATAAATTAACACTTCTGGACTAAATTCTTAAACTTTTTTTGTAGTTTGAACTTGGAATTTTGCTTGTTTGGTTGGTCTGGAAGTTTTGTTTACCTATTATTTAAGGAGAAATTATAAAAACTTATGGACAATGGTTTATGAAAGGATTGCTGACATAATTTTAGCTACCGTAGCATAAACACTGTCATTATACTAATGGATTGCAGAACAATCAGTTGAGTAGTAGATTCAGGAGGAATGATATGGTATTGTATGTAGAGTAGGAGGAAACCTACATAATTCTATAAACAGAAATATTTACCTATTCTTTTTGCAGTACTTTTTCAGTCTAAATATATGTAAATATTTAATTCCAAGGGAAAAGAGTAGAGCATACTGTATTTTCTCTAAAATATAAGTGTTTTTTTTTGTTACTACTTTTCAACCAATAGTGATGAAGAATAAACATATTCTGTTATTTTTAATTGCCTACATCACTACTTGGCCATACAGACATTATGACATCTGTTATGTTTAGAATAATTAGGGCATAAGTGAATGTGTAGCTTGTTTGCTGACAATTTTATAAGCATTTTTTCAAGAATAGGAGAACAGAAAAAACAACTGTTAATAACTGAGCATTTGAGATTTCATGAATCCTTCCACGCAGGTGTACTTTAAGAAAAACTTGATAAAAACTTGGCAGAAAAGCTTCCACAGGTCTAGAAGATAATATAGATGGCAGATAAGAAGCTGTACATGCAGTATGGAAAGCAAATAGTTTGAATACAGTGAAGTAATAGAACAGAGATCATGGCAGTGAAATTCAAAAGAAATAGGAATGTTAGGACATACCAAGTGGCAGAAAAGGAATTGTGCTTGTAACCTTAACTGCAATCACCTTCTGCGTCAACTAGCTCTAAACAAGAGGTCATGGAATAAGGAAATTCATATTTGTCCTTGAAATTTATAGCTCAATCCTATCTCTACCTAATATACACCATTATTAATGTTAGGTTAGGATTTATTCTTAGCATGCTGTGTAATAGGAACTATGGTAGATCTGGTGGAAACTCATGAAATAGTAAAAAAGTTTTAAACTGACAAGAACAGCATCTTAATTCTGAAGTACATTAGTAACTGATTTTTTTGCAGGGTGGTGTGTAAAAGGTACTTTATCAAAGCTTGTCTGAAGTCCTGAATTCCTTGTGAACCTGTATTCACAGGAAGCATTCCCACTATATTCACCCTCCCCTCAACAGAATTCTGAGGTTTTCTTCTTGATGATAATATAGAAGGCTCAGTGGACTCCTATCATCCTGCAGTTCTTTCCAGAGCTAACTTGTTACTTGTTCTGATCTTTTGTATTTCAGGACACTACATTGTTTAAAAAGTAGTCTTCATTTTTTTAAGTGTTTTTCTCCTCCCATTTATAACACTGAAAGTGCAATAAAAATAGTTGTTCAATGTTTGAACTCTATCAGTCATTAATTTGGTCCCTGATTCTGCAAGATGCTCTCCATGAGCACAGACATTTTGCCTGCAAGTAGAATTTATGTGATCATGGACATAAAGTAGTATTTTCTATATTATTTGTCTCAAGTTCCTGTACAGACATAATTGAAGTCAGTCAACACAGGTTCTACTTTCAAACTGAGACTAAAAATATATATAATTAACAAAGTATCATTTCAAAACAATTTTCTTTCCTTCTTCTTCCAGAAAATAATAACACTATCCTAATTAAGAAGCTGTGAGTTAGTATTCATCTTTTTCTTTCCTTCTTTAAAGAATCATCAAATTAATAAGTCAGCTACCACAGTTGAAAATTGTGACATATTTTTAGTAAGCAAATCTTTCCAAAACAAAAAAGAAAAAAAAGGAAAATAAAATAATAATAGGACCTTCTCTATTCTAGAGGAAAAATAGGTATATATTGCACGTTATATGGTGTTAGTGGTGGAAAAATGATGGCAATCTTTTAAAGACTACATACTTTAATTCAGTGTCATTCAGTAATGCCAGAATCATAGAATCATAAAATCATAGAATAGTTAGGTTTGGAAAGAACCTCAAGATCATCTAGTTCCAACCCCCCTGCTATGGGCAGGGACGCCTCCCACTAAACCATGCCACCCAAGGCTATGTCTAACCTGGCCTTGGACACCGCCAACGATGGAGCATTCACAACTTCCCTGGGCAACCCATTCCAGTGCCTCACCACCTTTACACTAAAGAATTTCTTCCTCA
>JASSUY010049222.1:13594-26776 GCA_032466535.1 Forpus xanthops
CTCTCTTTTCAATAATATTTTTTTAAAAGTTTGACCTTCACAGATCAAAATTACAAAATTCCTAGTGGCATTATTTTCTTCATCTTTTCATCACTGCTTGCAATATTGAGCAGTGAATAAAAAGAATTACAATTAAATTATTTTTGCAGCATTGTCAGAATGATGAAAGTGTCTGCTGCTCTTGCACTCTGTGTCCTTCTCTTACATGTTTCCCTTTTGTTTACAAGACTGGTTTTTAGTGAAGTGTTCATTCCCATCCATACCATTTTTTCTTTTTCATTACCCATATTTGTATTTATAATTGAATTTTTGGCTGCTCTAAGAATTGTGTTGTAATAGCAGCCTTTACTACCTCTTCCTTGTAGTTTATCATATGATCATAAATTTTGTGGTGAGGGAGCAAGACAGAAACTGAAGCTCAAATATATTTCAAAATAAGGATGAGACTTGCAACAACATCATTAGAAAAGTTGCTTGTTATAAAAAGTATTAAAAGAATAAATTGCAAGTTTCAAAAATTGTATTAATACTCAGTAACATTAATGACAAATTTTTTAACTTCTGGTTTCAATTATATGCTTAATGAAAATCAAAGTAACCATATTTTAACCAGGATTCCATTTCTGGATAAATGTCAAGATCCATAATTCCTTACGCAACGAGCCCTTTTCAGAGTTTTGAATCTGGTTTTAAAACATGTTCTGGTTTTCAACAGTATTTATAACAATGTTTTTGTCCATCTCCCAAATTTTCTGTTATCTGTAGAATCTGAAATCTCTAGAAATTTCCCTTTCAGAGGACAACTGGCTTTCAAAATTCTTTGCTCTATTCAGTCAGCAGTCACTGAAATACCTACCTTAGAGAGCATCTTTTCTACTTACTAAATGTGCATGTTTGCCTGCAGATAAAAAGTAATTCTTAGCAGAGTATAGCAAAATAATGCAAGTAATTCTCTATTAGCTGTATCATGATGTTCGTTTCTTCTTTCTACTTGTTTTCAACTTGAACTTAGGCCTTGGGGGATGGAACATTAGTGTTACATCATAGATAAATATTAATGGGAATAGCAGTAGTTAATGTACACTTTATCAAATAATGGACTAATTATTGTTGTTCAAGGCATTTTCTTGATCTGTAATGTTTTGCTCTACTATTCTGTGGTCACTTCCAGCCACATTTATCCTCCAGGTGTGTAAACGCAATATTTAGCCGTTAGTTTAAATTTGGCTTTCAGTTTTTACTGCTGCATTATAGATGTTTTTTTTTTTTTCAAACTACCTGATTTCTAAGATAGAAAATCTCATATCAACTTTCCAGAATAAAGTGGTTTTATTCCCAGTTGAATAAAATTACTTTCTTTTCTGCTGTGGGTGGACAGAGATAGATGGAATGGGAGACAATAGAGAAGCTAACTTCCTCTCCCATGTGCAAGAAACCTGTCATCTTTAATTTCATATCTGTTCATAGTGTATGTCTATTCAGCTCTTCACCTTTTTGTCCTACCAAGTGTGCAGGAAATAAGAAGGAAATAGACAAAACTGATACATTAACATAAATTGCAGAACATCAAAGCATAGAGAGATGGACTTTGCACTGTTTTTGCAAACAAATTCATAGTAATAATAATTAGAGTTAAATAATTCACTAAAGCCTGACTCCATTTCCAGCTCTCCCAATGGACTTTACATAATGAATTTTGCAGGACTTTATCTCAAGTATTCCAACTATAATACCACATAATAATGTTCAGCTAAGTACATTTCTGGAGTTGCTTAAAGTAGGAACTGCATTAATTCCTGAACATTATTATTTTGTTTTATATCATTATGCCTTGCACAGATTTAAAACTGAATATTAAATCTTCCTTTGCTCAGCAAATGCAGTTTCTTCTTATCACTTGGAAACCATACATCCTTATATGCCAATTCTGTGGAACCACATTTCTGATCATTATCATTGTCAATGCATATGCTAAATTGTCTATCATGTAGAACAAGAATAATTTAATTCATCCCAAGATTGCTATCTAGTGCTCAAAGTTGTCCAATGCTGTTGGAAATTTTTCTGCTTTCATTTCAAAGTTCTTGGGTGAGGTTTTGTTGTTTTTTTTTCTTGATAATGTATGTTTAGCATCTACTGACAAGTGGCAAGAGGAAAATTTAATTTGCTATCAGTTCTTATGGAAGTTTGTGTAAAAATTGGACACTTAGTGTTCAGCTTTACTGTACTTTAGTAATTTCCTATGAGCAAATTGCAACAGAAACAAATTAAAGGTGAGCAAATAAGGTGTTTTAAATTAAACTACTGTTGTGATGTCTGAGCTGTCTCTGTTTACCTTTTTTTAACAAAGTATTTCTTGTTCTTCTATTTAGAAAAGTTATATTAGTTTTCCCTTGAGTAGTAGTTTTCCCTTGAAGAGGGCGGTCAGATGCTTGTCTTTGGAGGGGTTTGTATCTTGTTACATGAAGCAAAATTTAAATAAATTATGCCTTTTTTTTTCTGAATGAGATAAACACTAGACTCTTTCATTTTTCAAAATTCTTCCTTGACAAAAAATCTCTTTCACTTGAGTGGTCAATTTTACTACACATTGAACAGAAATACCAACTCCACTGCCTTGGAAGTAGCAAGTAAAATTAAACCAAGTAAAGGAAAGCAGTAAAATGTCAATAGGCAGAAAGAGAACGGGATTAAAAGTGTTCTTGCCCAACTTAAGTTTTGCCGATACCCTAAGAAGTTATCATTATTATCCTCATTAATGAAGAATAGCAGCATCAACACATTCTCATGAATAGTATGTAGCCATGTATATGTTATGAACAGAAGCAACAGCTGAACTGTTAAGATCTGAATTTAATTTTAATGGAATTGCTATCAAATTAACTCAAACATGTCAGGAATCCTGTAAGTAAAAAGCTGATACTAAATGGCTTGACTAAATGTTTTGAATGGAGGAAATAAAATTCTCGCAAGAGAAATAAATGGGAGTAACTGATTTTTGCAATACTACAGTTTATAGTGCTTTTCTTCTAGGAAATGTCTTTTAGTTCATCTGTAGTGAACTCCCTTGAGAACCTTCAATAACATACTAAAACTTTCGAGGTAGCTACATCGGGTTTAATGTAACTTATTTTGCCTCACTTTGTAGGACAGCTGATTCTTTATCATCAGCTGTATCACCTACTTCATCATCTATTTTTTGGCTGATAAATGATGAGTGAGGCATGACATGTATCTTGCTGCTTACCCTGGCTGGAATTACTGTAAATGGTTATACAGTCTAATTGGCTTGGTGGCAAACAGGACTTGTGTTGGTGGTTCTTCTGCATCAGAAGTCCAAGAGAATATGTGTGTGGTTTGTACAAAATTCCTGCAAATCTTGCTGTGTGACTTGTATTTTTTTTGTTCATGCTTCATGCTGCTCTGGTTATATGGCTTGAAAACATGCAGCAACTTTAAAAACCTTCCGCATCTTTTTTGTTATTTGTTTATTTGTTTATTTATTTATTTTTAATTGTTTCTGCTGTGGTATTCCCAGTTTTCTAGGGCAAAGTTGTAATTTAATTTTATAGGTTAAAACCAGTTACCTACGTATGTCAGACCTTCTTCAGAAAAGGAATATTCAGAATACTTGTGTTTTCAGCCACTTCACTTTGCTATGATTTCCTGGACTTTTTAGTGTAGCCTTTCAGCTATGAACTCCTATATTTCTCTCCTACTAAACCTTCCAGTCTACCCTTAGAATCTGGCTTTCAGGGAGGCTGTTTTTAAAGCTTACTTTATTGTCATGAGAGCTAATTTAAAGCTTTTGTCACAAAGCAGAAGAGTAAACCCCCTAGGATGTTGCTGTTGATTTTTTTTTTCTCTTTCACATTGATTATTTTTCTCTTGGTCAGATGAGACAAAATGCTGTTTTAAAATTATCTGTGTATCTTTGTCATGTTTTCATGCTGTATTCTGGTGTTTTACTTATTGCTTCAGTATCACCTCTGTTTGATGACTGTGTTTCACACATAACTGGATGATAGCAGTTGTTCTCAGTAGCGTTACATTTGTCATTTCTACATCTTGTTGTCACCTGATCTTCATATGGTGACACCTTTTGTAACATTATTGCATCGTCCAAGAGCAGAGTAGTGACAAGTATTGGCAATATTTATATGCGGTTTGGGATCCAGGCAAACCTACAGTTTGAAATTGTGATAACAAGCTGCATTGACAACTGGAAGGAGAAGGCATCTATTTCCATTACACGGTACTCATTCAAATTACATTTTTCTATGCAGAAAATTATTAATTAAATTATGAACAGCATACATTTTTAAATATTATTTTTTTCTTTTTGCAGTGTCAGATTGCCACAAGTAGTAAATTTTCAATGTTTTGGTTGTTTTTTGGTTTTTTTGCAGATTGACTTACTGTTATTGGCAGATGCCTCCTTTATGTTCTTAATATTTAATTTTCCATTTTTAGTGATCATTGATTATTTTTGCTATTGGTGAAAGTGCTATAGTTTACTTTCTGGAATATTTTTGCTGATGAACATGGATCCTTTCCTTTTTTTGACCTTTCTTATAACTGATTTATAAACCTTACACAGTTTTAAGGTAGATATTTCTTAAGTTCTTCACTGCGAAACTGTCACACTAGAAGACCATATGTATGCAGGAAAGGTAATGATGGAGGATGTTTAGAAAACATTGTAGTGTTTCATTACTTTTAGAACTCTGAAATGCTTTGTTAAAGATGTGTTAACAGATTGCAAAACCCGAAATCAGATTTTTGGCAGAGGTGATCAAGCAACAGCATCCATTGGAATCGGCATTTTATTTGCCTATCCAAAACAATCTACAGTCCACTTACATATTTACATATAAGCAGATATGTATATTTTGCAGTCAGAATTTACCATGCAGTAGAAAAAGATCCTATGTAAAAAGAAATAAGACAAAAAAAACCTGCTGAGCTTTGTTTGTACTGCCTTTTCTGTGGAATCTAAATCAGTACAGGGGGCTGGAAGACACAGAAAGGAAGTTAGTCTTAGCTCCACTGATGATGTGGTTATTTTCTATGTGATTAGTCTCTGGGCAGAGGTCAGATTCATACTCATGCACTGCTCTGATCTTACTAGGGAAGTACCATGGTGGTGGCCATAGCCTATGACATCAGAATGAATGGGGTCAGTGGCAGTCAAATGAAGTTAACACTTTACTCTTATTTAATCTCTAGCATTAGATGACTGAGTAGTAAAACTGCTTTCATAAATTTCAGTTTTATGCCAAACTGAGCATAATAGTTTATGTTTCATGAAAGCGTAATGTTTGCCCAAATGTATTTTCCAGAGGGATATCTAATCTTGCTTCAAGTCTGTGAGGGGCAGAGAATCTTACTTTTATCATATTTGATACATTGGTCAAAAAGTCTTGTTTTGGAGTTCATGCCTTAAGTTCAGCTTTTAATTTTCTTTAGCTATGTACCTTGGTTAGAATTATTTCTGCTCAAGCCTGGAAAGCTTTATTATTGTAGGCATAGGGCCAGATAATCACAGTTGTGTTGCTTCTTAAGCCAACAGATGTCTTTGAATTTCATTCAATATCTCTAAATTTCATTAAAAAAAAAAAAAAAAAAAAAAAGAATTAATGGCCAGCGCTGTAGAGCAACACAACAGTTCCTGGGTGAATTCTGTGGGGTCCTATACAACATGAAGACTCCAAGTTGTTGTCCCCAAAAGACATCACCTCTGCACCACTTCCTGTTCTTCCAGGGAAGCCAGAAGAGGACAGTGGTCAAATCATAACCTAAAAATTGCGCCCCCCCCAAGAGCATTTGAAAGTGTACCACAGGCACTGTCTCTTGCTAAAGCTATTTTGTTTCTGATCACACTGATATTAAAGCTAGCTGTATCCATGCTTTCTGTGGAGGGTTCTTTAAATGATTGAGGCACTGCGTTACCAGGGCTTATGTTTCCAAGAAGACAGTTTTACCTTAATTAGGTTAAAATGCTCTTTGGCATACAGGCAGTATTTGTTTGCTTATGAAGAAAAACACCTCTGTGTTTTTAATAAGCTGAGTAAGTTAGCTCTTTAGTGTTTCCTCTCTGTTATTCTAAAGTGAGGGCGTTTTTTCATGTTACCTGGACTTAAAGTGCTAAAATTAGGTAAGCAAACAGGAGTATTGTGTTAGTGTCAAAAATTTCTTATGCACTGATTAATTCCCTCGATATCCTTTTTTAATATGTATTTTTTGAAATACACCTTTTTGTTACCGTTTTATGTACTAATTTGCTTAGTCAGAATCAAAAATTCACTGTTCTCCAGGGTATGGGTCCTTACACTCAATATGCATTCTTAGTATTCTAATTGTTTCTTTTTTATCATTCATGTTCATCATTCATTATTTTCTATTCAGCTTAAAATACTTTATTTTATAGAATTTATCAATGAAAAATGCATATTAGATTAGAACAACGTTACTTAGATATGGCACTTTAATTATGATTTAATCCCACAACTGTGCTTAAGTATTACTGTTGATGGTGACAACTCTGATTTGACAAATGACAGTTATGAATAAATTCCATGCTCAGATTGCTCACTTTTGGTTTGTTTTCATGTTTTATATTATTAAGCTCCACCTCCACAAATAACTATTTTGTATAAATAGTTGACTTCATCAGAAAGATCTGCAATTTTATAAACAAGCTTGAAATCATCTTATAATGGAATTATTTAATTAGGCATTATCTATAGAAAATTCTGAAGCCATCTCAGGACTTTGCATAATGTACATAATATTTATCAAATGCAGCATAGAGGGCTGTGAGACTGAGTGTGATTTGTCTGCTTTTAATTTTGCTTTCCTCTGTGTTGGTTTTTAAAAATCAACATAAATAAAGGAAATATATTTCAGATCTTGGAGCTTTGTTTGATGCTCTTACTGGTGTTTTGCTCTTATCTGCAGTGTACAGTGAACCATTGATTTTTCCAGAACATAATGTTCACAGAAGATGAATTACAGTGCTATTTCCATAAAAAATGTGTACAAAACAGAATTAAAATCCACATAGATATTTTTTTTGCCAGAAATGCTTAGGCATTCTTCGATTCAGTGAAGTAATTTTACCCTATGAGCTATGTGACAAAAAAATCATCCCCTATGTGTAAGGCTTGGAAAGATCCCTTCACAATCAATATTCTGTTAGGAGTATCACATATAAGAATTTGGCAAATGGTTTCAGCTAATGAGTAAATGAGAGAAAATCGTGTTCTGCTTGTGTATATTGCAAAAGTAGAAAAATGGGCTTAATTTGCTCTATAAATTATTCATTGGAAATTACTCATTCATCACTAGCAAAAAATGCTGTCTTCAAGCATTTCGTCTATTTGGTGTTTCATTTGCAAGGGAAAACTGATTTGAAATCTCTGTTCAGCTGTTCTAGAGAAATAATCAAAAGAAAAGTCCTTATTCTCACAGGAAAAGGAAGACTCTATTCTTCCATTCCACAAATAAAGGAAAAATATTCCAAATATAGTATGCCTCAAAATTTGGGGGAAACAAATATCCAGTGAAGAATCTGTCTGGAAGACTAGAAACCAGGAAAGTATTCAGTAGCATGCAGGAAATACGGAGGTGAGCATGTTAACTCTTCCAGATGTTTTAGCTTATTTTTCCCAATTTAAAATTATTTGAAAATTCACTTAACTCTATGGAAAAGATTTTGGAGAGGTTAACATATGATCCTTCCTGTCCAAATTTTGCCAGAATGTCTTTGAACAATATTAGAAGAAAAGTAGCAGGCTGTATTAGCAATTGATGGACTGTCACTGTCAACACACCCAGTTAAATGCTTGGAGCAGAGCAACCATAAAGGCTATTTAATATGTGTCACCAGAGAACTTCTAAGCTTGCAAAGTCTGTAAATTCTCCAAATGGGCCAAATATGTCCGAAAAGTAGTTGGCAGGACCTGGCTCACAGTGTATATGTAGGGACTTACTAAACTGAGGAAAAACAAAGAAGAAAACCAGAATGAAGACAATCAGGGAGAAACAAACTAACACTGGGACCAATTTGCACATAGAATCATAGAAACAGCTGGGTTGGAGAAGACCTTTAAGATCATCAGGTCCAAGCTAAGTCCACAAGTAAGCCATGTCAGTAAGGGCCTCATCTAGCATGTGTTTGAACACTTCCAGGGAAGGTGACTCCACCACTTCCTTAACTTGTTACAATACTGGATCACCTTTTCAGTGAAGACAATTTTCCTTATATCCAGCCTAAAAGGGTTACATCTAAGTATGGAGACCGAACTCTTAAGTATGCTGAGTAAGCTAGTAAGATGGACAGGAAGTCCAGGAAAACAGACAATGTTGACATATATTCTTCTATGAAATCAGAAATAATCCTAGAAGATTTTCTTAAAAAAAAACACCAGAATTTACACCAAAACTTTTTCAAGAATCTCCATGTAACTAATGCGTGAACTGCAGAAATATACTGTGTGCTAATAAAGAAATTACGTGCTGCATAAATGAATTTCTGTAATATCAAATAGCATGTATATTTTCATGCCGTCATTATGAAGCTTCCTGTGTTCATTTTGTTATGTCAAATTACTAATAAACAGGTGACAATTTTATATTTAATTTTTAATTAAATTTTTGTTTAAATAAAGCAATAAAATTAATTTATGCATATCTTTAGTCTAATTTGCTATAATAAAATATGCAAGAAATTCACCAGTGCATTAGACATCTGAGTCTGTCAGTGGGAGCCTTGCTTAGTTAAGACAATTATGTCATACCATCTATTTGCTTATATGAATATTTCTATTAAATGCAAGAACTCCTAAACAAACAAACAAGCAAACAAACAAAAAACACAACAACAACAACAACAAAAAAAAGGTAGACTGCTTTGCTGAATATGGTATTCATAGGGGTTTTTGTTTTACATTTCGGGTATGTGGTTGTCCATTAAAGTCTTGCCACCGTCAGAGAGTTGAAGACTCGACAAGGTATGTAGGTAACTTGAAGACTGTAGATGTCTTCATTTTTTGCCTCATTCCGTCCCATGAACTTCCTAGAAGTATCATACATATTGGACATAAAAATTAGTAAAATGCATTCATTTTCATAGTGGGACAGTTACTTATAGTAAGCAGGTCTCAAGTTCTGTATGTTTTGAATACTAGTTTAGATACGAAATAGTCTGAGAGACAAATAAGGGATATAAAAGGTAAAGAATGAGAAGCAAGGCCATTGCTTTCTTGTGTATAACACAATGTTATTGCTTTATGAAAAAAAGTTTTAAGCTTTTCAAAAACAGAAGTAAAAAATGTTTCCACTTGACATTCATGCATTTATTATTTTTCTATAAGAGAAAAGATTGACTCATACGTGCATCCTTTTATGCATTATTTTTAAGTCTAGAGGTCAAAATGAAGCAGTTAGGCTGAAATAAAAATCCTATTGCCATCAACTCTGGTGACAGTGAGGCTGAGGACTACTTTAAAGAAAAACTGTTCTCCAGATTTAGATTCAAATCAGTAAAAAGGTGATAATTAATGTGGTGATAATAGTGCAATAATACAAACTTAGGCAAAATGCATGCTCACAATATCCTGAATGAAGTAAAGCAGTCTGTGTTTAATAACTAATTTTTGCATAAAGTATAAAATACTGAGATTAGTTATGACACATTAAAAAAAGTATTTTGCACAACTGTGCTTTGCCTCAGTTTCCATCAATCATTTCAAATACTTGCTATTGCTGTACTTCCAGAATTTCTTTCAGAATAATACTATAAATGCAAATCATATTAACATATAATATTAGATTATTGTAAGTGTATAGTCACAGAAAAGCAATGGTCCTGTGCTGTGTAATAAAGTATGTTACTACAAATAGTTTCAATCAGAGGAAAGCAACTGGGGAAAAGTATATTAGCAGCCTGAATAAAAAAGCTGTTCTCAGTCAGTTACAGCTGACTGCAACAAAAACTTCTTTCTGGAGATCAAAAGAAATTAATGATTGACCAGTGTAACCAGAACATACCATAGCATGTTAAATATTTAATACTATGCTACTTCTGCCCAAAACAATCTGAGGTTTGGCATATAGCCAGCAAAATAGGTCATTGCTAATTAAGTTGGCCTGTCATTTTAGATAAAAGTAGTAATTAGTATTAGTCACCATGCACTAAGTGAACTTTTTTCAGTTAAAAATTCAGTTTCAGTGGTTTCAAAAGCTTGATGAAATGGTCATTTTTTTATTATTATTCTTAGAATTTGTGCATTGAAAAAGGTATTGCAGTCAGAAGGAAGGATATATCGAAATTTATAGACCAAATTTATTTGAGGTTGTTCAAGGTCAATGAATTTTTCCCTCCACTTGCTTGAAATTATGAGTAATAGAATATGAGTAACTGGTACTCCAGCTGAAATGAACTACACTGATGTGTAACACTATATTTAGCTGTCTTTTAAACTGTTGCAGTCTCATTTAACAGGCTCCAAATTGAATCTGCATTTTCCTCCATTTTAGAGGCAACATATACCCTGAGGTTTTGCAAATTGATTTGAGGACTCTCCAAAAAAAATTAAAAAAAAAACCCAACCCTGAAGTGAAACTTGTTTTGCTTTGTTAAAAAAAAAAAAAGAAAAGAAAATAAAAGAAAAATTCTATATCTCAAACAGTTATTTTCTTAGGTCATTTTCCTAATATGTCTGCCCCCACTGAAATTTATAGCTGTAGTAAAATGCTATTTATTTTAAGCAGTTGTGCAGTCCCAAACCCCAGGCACTGAAATCCTACAGTTAAAAAGCCAAGAGAGTCATTGAAAGCTAACATTACTCTGTGAAGGTCTGCAATGAGCAGGAACAGCCTTGTAGCAAGAAGTCAGACTGGAAGATCACTAGTAATTAAATTAATAGCAGTGAGCTCAAGGCCATGTTTCTTCATCTTGTGTTTCACATTTTGCCTCTCACTTTTTCTGTGATACTCTTTTCATCTTTCTTATTCCTAATTAACACTTGTTAACACTTTTTTTTTCCCCTTGGCTTCTTTTGCTTTTTTAATTCTTTTGTATAGTTTTGCTTTCATTCTTCTTGGTATGTGAGATTTCCCTATTGGCTTCATCTCTCTGTTCATTTTCTCTGTTCCATTACCTCCATCCCTTCACTGTTACCTTCTAACATCTTGCTTAACTGTATCGGTTTTCTGTCAGAAAGGACTCCTCCAGCACTTCTGATCGTGCTTCCTCATTCCCTGTGAATCATTAGAGCAGTGTTATTCAAAGGAAACTTTTTTTGGTATTCTACCAAAATTTTTCGTACATTTTTCAAAACTATGTAGTTCATTCTGATCTAAGCACATATTTTAGGATTGTAGCTGCAGTAAAATGTCATGACGGCAGCTTAAATAATGACAATAGTGCCATATAAATTGTTAAACTATATAGTGGGTCTAAATCTCCTGGCATAACTTACAATCTTTTAGTTACTAACAACCCACATGTGCATTCACCTTTACTGGATTTTACTCTTTAGAGGGGATGATTCAATGTGGTATATTAATATGTAACAGTTTTGCCAATTTCAACATATATTACTATGCAAGTTCTTAACCTAAATTATATTACACGTGGAATTGCTTTTTCTTCCATGATGCCCCTTTAAGATAGGAGGTGCAAACCAATATATTTGGAAACTGGGACTTCTCACACAGAATGAACTTACAAGATGAGGTTATCTGCGATCTCTGAGAATGTAGTGTCAGTCTGCCTTGGGATCCTGCCTTTAAAAAAACTAAGCAAGTCTCAGCCTTCTAGGATTTCCCCCCTTACTGTCAAGGGAAATATTGGCATGTGTGTTAGTAGATCCCTATTTAAGTAAATAGTGACTGTAGCAGGATTTTATTTTCCTGCAAAATTGGCATGTAAATGTTTTGAGTGCTGGATTTGATTCTCACTATGTGAGAAGTTTTTCAGTAAACAGAATACTCTGGTTTGAGAGCCATGGGATAACAGACCTTTGGTTAGAGCTTGGGTTTTAAGCAGATTTTTTTTCTTTTTTTAAGGAAAATAAGCTGTGCAGCTGTGGTCTTTCATACCAAATTTCAACAACAAGCAGTGGAGGGAACATTTATTATTTCTATCTTTACATTGTTGTCAGAAAGCTTTGCACAGGAATATGATACTGTGAAGCACAATGTTACACGCTGAGGGACTAAGGAATTTCTTATAAGCCTTATATTTTGGGAGTATGAAAGAAAAAAGAAAGAAGATGCATCTTTATGAGTCAAAGGTTACAAATAAACAGTCATACAAGAAGTGCAATTACTGCATGAACTGAAAATGTTTTTCCACTAGAAACATCCATGCATTGAGGATGAGTATTTTAAAAAATATAATTCAAATTCTTTACAGTTGGAAATCAGAAGTAAGTTTCCAATCTCTGAGAGGAGAACTGCTTTCCATGAAGGTCAGGTAGCTTGAAATAAAGATGGACACATGGATTTGATTTAAAAACTGATTGTTTGTTACCATGAGCAATAAGTTAGTGATTTCTTCAGTGCTTTCTGCAGAACTAATGTAGATGTGCCATCTAGTAAAAATAATTCATGTTTCTGTCCTCATTATTCCCTGTTACTCACATTTTAGCTTCTCAGAATTCGCTTCTGGAGAAGGCCTTGGTTCTCTCCATTTTCTTGAAGTCCCTAATACCCTGACATAAAATCAATGGACATATATTTCCTCTAAACTTAATAACACTCTTTACCACTTGGATGAGGTTAGTAAGAAGCAGTTTATTTTGTCTTGCTGCATCACTAAATGGTTTCCAACTTTGCCTCCTAGCTCCATACTGCAGGGAAATAAAAAGCTAATTCTTATATCTCCGAAATGCAGACTTCACTCTACCACAGCATGAATTGTTAGGGCATTATTTTTTTCTTTGTAAGGAGACATTTTATTTTTTAACTTCAGGTGATTACTTATATCATAGAACATTAAGAGAATGTTTTATTCCTGACTTATCTACATTTTCACTGAGGCTTTGTGATGCATAGACAAGCTTTCTTTGACATAAAGCGTTGTCGTAGTTTGAGGCCCCTCAAACAGTTCTGTGCACCCCCCCCTCTTTTTCTTCCCCAGTCCCGGGGAAAATGGGAAGGAGAATCAAAAGA
>JASSUY010049230.1:0-16782 GCA_032466535.1 Forpus xanthops
ACGGGGCGGGGGGGGGGGGAACGGGACCGGAGTGACTGGCGGCTGCCTTCTCCAATCAGAGTGAGGCTCGCTAGTCACATGGGCGCCCTCAGGAGCGGCGCTCCCCTCTGCAGTGCTTGTGGGCCGGCGCCGCTCCCGGCGTGCTCTGGGCGGGCTCGCCCGGCGTGCCGCGAAATGGACTCTGCCGGGAGCCGTAGTCTGCGCTGGGCGTGGCCGAGCGCCGCGGTGACGGTTGTAGCGGGTGGGGCAGGGCCTGTGGTGCTGCTCGTGGGGTGTGTGGCAATGGGCTGTCCCGTGGGGTCGTTAAGCTGTGCTCGCTCGCTTCTCGGCGTGGGGAGCCTGCTTTTGTTGTCATTTACGCTGTGTGGTCGCTCTGTGATGTAGTACCTCCCGAGGCTCCCTCTCGTTTGATGAGTTTGGCTCAGATTATCAGTTACCCGCGTTGTTGCAGTAAGTGTTTGCCCTGGGCAGCTCGGAGGAGCAGCTAGAAGTAAGGCCTTGCTGAGGTCAGGGAGGGTTTGCAGCCCTCACCCTGGGTGCAGCTGCTTGCCTCTGCTGGGAGCGCTTCAGTCTAGGTCAGGTACTGCCAAATGGAAACCTGGAGCAGTTTTGTTTTACTCTGACTTCCTTCTTAAGCATTTTCATAATGAAATGCTGCTTCGGAGTCCTGTAACTTCCTCAAGTATTTTATGAAGTCTGCAGTTAAAAGAATGTGAAGATAATTGAAAACTATTCTGGTCTTGCAGTCGTATTTTTTTGAATGGTTGTGTTGACCTTCCTCCTCCTCAGGTGGCAGGAGGCTGCCTGTGTTTAGAAGCAGAAACTAAGCACAGTACTACATGGTTGGTTGCACTGTTTTACACCAGCAACTATTTCTGTGGCTTTTATGTAGGGCTGTATTTTGTAAAATAAGTAGCTTGGGTTTTGCTTTCTGAGCCTCTACGCATTTCCCATCATGTACAAGCGTGCTTTTCAGAGGTCCGGAAGATTTGCAGTTCAATTTGATTAATAGCAAAGGGGACTAATCTGGGCCTTAGCTAACAAATATAATTCTAATTAGTCCTTGCTTTTGTCTCTGGTTTTATTTTATTTGACCGTGGAAGAAAAGAGTGTTTCCTTGTAAGCAAAGTAGAAGCCATTCTATGAAAATTGTTCTTTTAGTGGAAAGCTCAGTTTAACAATTTGTGGCTGTTTTTCCTCAGTTCTTGTACCAGTCAACAGCTGTGACTGGGTCAGTTGGTTTGAAAGCAGTTATTGCATTGTGTGTGTATGTTTTAAGGTGAGCACTTGGATAAGCTTTATTCAAAAAGGACTCCGTTTAACTTATGCTTTTAGAATAAAGGCTAGGAAAACTTTCAGAAGCCTTTGAGGTTTAGTTTTGCTAAATCTGGTTGTTAAAAGTTTTTTTTTTTTCTTTTTTTGTTTGGTTGGCATTTTTTAATGCTGTGTTCTTTCTTATTCTTGTTTAAATAGGTCAATACTATGTTCAAGATAAACTGACATTTGCCCCTTTTTGAGTGTTGTCAGTAAGGCCTTTTTTAATGAGCTGACCCAGTGGCATTTCAAGGGTGGATTTGTTTTTTCTAATGGATGATTAACAAAGAGCAAATGTGACTAGATATTTTCAACTATTAAAGATTTTTCTAACAGGAATTGACTGATTTTACAAGAGGCTTTTTCCTGGTCTACTTTTCCAAAATGACAGTGCAGTGTTTCCATTCCTACTGTTGAAATCATGTTTTTTGGTAACAGCAGTTCAAGCTTAACCATGCAGTAGAGGAGCTGCTTTAAATAGTAGTGTTGTACTTTGAATACCTTTCTCTTTTCTCCTCCCTCACACTCCTGTCAGCCGTTGTTCTAGCTGTTAAGGACTGATGATGTGTAACAGCTGGAAAAATATAGCTGTCGTGGTTTAAGGCCAGCCATAAATCAGCCACACAGTTTGTTACCCCCCCCCCCCCAATCCCAGAAGGATGGGGTGGAGAATCAAAAGAATGTAACTCCCATGGGTTGAGATAAGAACAATAACGAAGGTATAAGACCAATCATTGCTGCTACCACCAATAATAATAATGATAAGGAAAGCAACAAGCAAAGAGAATACAACCGCTCACCACCCACTGACTAATACCAAGCCCGACTGAGCAGTGATCTTATCCATCCGGGTAACTGCCCCCATTTTTTCATCTTGGGCATGGTGTGCTGTGGTATGGAGTACCTCTTTGGCTAGTTTGGGTCAGATGTCCTGTCTCTGCTTCCTTCTGGTTTCCCCTCCTCCCTGGCAAAGCATGAGACTCAGAAAGTCCTTGGTCAGATGAACATTAGAGCAGTAACTAAAAACATTGGTGTTAATTAGCACTATTCCCAGGCCGAAAGTCAAAAATACAGCACTGCACCAGCTACTACGAAGGAGAAAAATGACCGCTACTGCTGAATCCATGACAATATCAGAACATATTTTTATGTAAAAGTTAGTGTCGCTGTTAACTTTGCTTGATTGGGAATCTGATTTACTGCACAATTGTTGCAGATCATAGAATCACAGAATGGTTTGGGTTGGAAGGGACCTTCAAAGGTCATCCAGTCCAGTCCCCCTGCAGTGAGCAGGGATATCTTCAACTAGACCAGATTGTCTGGAACCACATCCAGCATGGCCTTGAATATCTCCAGAGGGGTACATCCACCACCTCACTGGGCAACCTGTGCTGGTATTTTGCCACTGTTTTGGATAAGGTTATATGGTGCCTATGTTTCAGTGCAATGACTTTTACAACAGGTAGGCAATATCCATTCTGACTGTACTGACAGATATATCAGACAATTTTTTGAGCATAGAATAGCCCAGACTCTGATTTATTTGAATGCTGACTAGTGGTAAAGTGTTTCTTTGTTGTTGGTAACAAATGAAAGTATTGCCTCTTCATTTTCAAACTGTTCAAAAGTCTATACTGTTGAATGCCTTAGAGCCTAGGCATTGGAATTTAGTGGCAGGGAAAGCAGAGTTCTAGGAAAAAACACGTATTAATGTTTCTGTAAATGTATTGTTTGAATTTTGTGTGAAATAAGGTTCAGTGGTCTTACAATAAGATTGATCAAATGCACAGAAATGGAAATTCATACTCCTATTATTAATGGAAGATGGAAGGATTCAGTGACTTTGATACTGTACTGCCATGAAAGCACATTTCTGTAGAGGAAATGCAAAGCATGTGTCCTGAAAACTCCAACCCATATTAATAGCTGGATGGGGAAAGAGTTTTTTCGTGTCTCTTCTCTACCCCCCCCCCTTCCTCCCCATCTTCTACCATCCTTGTGTTCTGTTATTTGTTTTAAGGTAATTTGTTTTGATTTGTTCCATGTACTGTGTGTGTGGTGGTGTTTTCTTTGAACAGAAAACAAACAAGCAAACAAACAAACAAAAAAACCCACCAAAATGTCCTCATTAGTGACTGAGGAGTTGATTTTGTGTAGTGATTATGAACCGTTTCCTATTCCGGGCATGTGAAATTGTAGTCAGATGCCTTAAGGGGGGGGGGGGGGGGAATAATCTTATTTCGTTTCCAAGGCTCCTTAATGATGGAATCATTCAGGAGATAATGCCAAGTGCAAAAGTCATGTTCTGATTGTGCAAACAAGAGCATCTTGAAAATTGTGGAGCTGCATGCAAGAAAATGTCAGATGCTGGATTCTCGTTCCTCAGCACAGCTACCATGTGTCACTGATGTTGAGTCTGCTATTGAAAGAATGCAATCAAAATGTGTGCAGAAAAAAACTGTGCATGGACACATCCAGGTAATAAATTACTAATCAGAAGTACACACTCATGGTTGGAGGGGTACTTTACTTTTCTGTAAGCTTTATTGGCAACAATTCAGCAGTGTTTATTAGCAGTTTAGAAAGCCATGGGAAGAGCAGTTTAGGTTTAAGGAGAATAAAGAAGTCTCTTAAACAGTCCTTCCAACTGTGTGGTCCTGCAGGTGAGCAAGTTAAGTTTGGTTTAAGATTTTTTGAGGGTGGCTTTAGAAATTAACAATACAATGTAATAACCTTTAGTTTGGAAAGCAATGTAAGTAGCACAGTTGAGCATAACGCATGGTGAAAGATGCTTGATTTCAGTTATGTGCTCAGATGATCATTGTTTAAAAATTCGTGACGGTGTTTAAATGAGAGAAAAGTTAATAATGTTGCACATAATTATCCTGGAGAATCTGAAGTTTATCGCATTAAAAAAACCACAACTGTCTATTAGTCTCTGTATAGACAAAGTGACGTGAGTTTAAAATCATTTTAAAATCAGTTTAATTCAGCAGGTGCAGCCCTTTGTGGAACGTGCAAGTCATTTAAGCCAGTTGTAAACCAGTCTGGTTGGTTGTCTTCAAAAAGCTTTGCACATGTGTAACTATAATGAGGTTGTAATTGATTTGAATTAAAATGCTGCAACTGTCGTGTTTAGACAAGGTCTTCATCTAACATTTAATTCAATAACAGTAGAAACGTGACTTACTACTGACAGCTTTCTACTAGCGATTTCTCTTCTTCGTTCCCAATAATTTAAGCACATGTTGATATTCCTCCTCTGCTTCTCCTGTCTTAATTATCTGGCCTCATTTACCTTTTCCATGACCTGCACAGTCGTAAAAATCACTCCGGTTTGCACACACAGGCCTGCCAGGAATCAAAATGCTTTTTGCTCTCTCTAACCAACCCTGGCATATTCTTTTGCCTCCAGAACCTTTTTTATCAGCCTTATTTTAGCTTCTTGTGAAGAAATGGGTCTTTTCCTGCTGGTGGGTGGGCACTGGCTCTGAAAAGTCCCCATCTCTTATTAGAAAAACTGAGGAAGATATGCACTGGGTCTTTTTCTAAATAAATAATAATTAGAAAAATCATATTCAAGTGTAGATGCGTGTCTACATATTCTAACCCAAGTACTGTGCAGCATTTAAAACCTGTGGACCTCTGAAATACCTTTCTTGAAGTGTGTTGTTTTGTCATTTCTAGTGTTTGCAGGAACCTTAACCAAAATTTAGTTACTCTGAGCAAATGCTGCAGTAAGGTATTTTTGCAAAACTATCATTGTATTCCTTCTGGTAAGAAAGAATGTGCTGCCTTGGGGGTGATCAGCAAAAAGTAAATGAAAGAGAAAAGCCCTTTTCTTCAGGGGCATCACTAAATGGCCTATCAAATAGCTGAGAAGTGATCTTGAGCATGTAAAGGCTGAGTTCCAATAAGTTCCAATAATACTGGGTCTTATTAAAATGTTATGTTGGGACAGTAAAACTGCTAAGGGAACCAGCTAAAGGATTAGCTGACCTCTGGAGAGGGGAGAGATAGAGAACAATTTTAAATATGTGGGCTCTTTAGTTGCACCTAAGGTGAATTTTGTCTCTAAAGTGAGGGGAGAGCAGAATACAGGAAAGAGGCATTTTGCTGTTGGCTGTGACACCAGCTGCATGTTACATCAGAGTAAGATGTGTGGAAGCAGAAAATCAGGGACAGTGAGGAAAGAAAATAATTTTTATGTTGTTGTTTAAACTTTGTTGAAATCCATGGGAGTTTTTTGTCAGTTGAAAAAGTTAAGTTGGAAAGTTCTTCTACAGTATCAAAGATACTTCAGTGCATTAACTAGTTTAGTATGAAAAAATCTGAAGATCATATAGTATTAAATGAAGTAATTTTTGTAGTGGAATGAACTGTGCCAAAATGCATGATGGAATATGAAACAGGAGCTTATGGGTGCTTTGGGATAGTGTAATTTCAACCCATCCTCACACCTAGATCTGAAGTGGGGACTCCATCATCGTCACAAAGACAATTCAGCAATGGCTGCTTTATGATTTTATATTACTTGATTTTTTTTCTGGCTGCTGCAGTGGCATCAGATGATTAGAGACTTCAGAAGTAGAAAGACTGCTGTATCAGAGAAGTTGCTAAAAGGCTTGTAACATCTTCTGTCCACATGTGAACTGAGACACTGTGTTCTGTGTTGTCTAATCTGTTTCTTCAGTTCTTAATTACAGGAATCTGTTTTTTTTGTAACAGACTGTGGCACTTGAATCCTAGATTTATCATTTTGGAATTGAATTTTTGGCATGTTTTTGATTTTCTTTTTTCTTTATTGCAGATGTATCTGGAACAATGAATCAATGGTTAAAGGCTTACTCTGAGGAAACTGATCGCACAATAATTAATCATTATTGCCAAACTCTCTTTTAATGCGTAACTCCTTTAAATGTTTGTTCCACTTTTATAGGTCTTATAACACTGAAATCCCTATTGGTACTTTATGCCAGTCACAGGTATGTGCTCAAAGACTTAAACCCCAGTTAGTATTTCAAATTAATTTTCTAAAAGAGAATTTCTAATTGCTAAAGGAAAGGAGCCACATAAATCTGATGCAAAAATAATGATCCTTTTCTTATTTGGTTATATAAGAAGAGCTGCTGGAGGAATGGGACCAGAGGATAGACTCTACTGTCAAAGCACCTGAGACACTGCTCTAGGCAGACACTTGCAAGACTTACTGGGCAGGTTATGTGACACTGCGTGCCCAGCTTTCCTTCCTTGATGTGGCAATCAGCCAGAGGAATATACTGTAACGTAACAAGCCATCTCATAACTTTAGAAAGCCTTTGTTGTTTCTGGTATGTATCCTGTCCTCTAGAACTTGGTTTTTCCTCTTTTGCTCTCTGTGCTTCGGCATTTAAAAACGCTTTGAGGAGATTGCATGAAATTGTCCTTAACATGATGACACCAAAGTGTCTTACAAATGCTGATTTAATAACTACTTCTCTAGCACAGGCATATAGCCTGCTTGCCCCTTCCTCCACCTTGTTAAAATTGTAGGGGTGAGATGAAAAAACATTCCAACTGTTCCATGTATGGATGCCTGAAGCACGGACTGTTATGTACACTACTGACGATACATCCTCAGAGATTTTTCAGTTCCATAACCTGCTGTGTGAGATGGACATTGTCAGTGGAGGAAAGGGGGATGTACATGCTGGGATACCAAACCATACTGGCATCCAAACTGTATGGCAGCTTACATGCCTGCTCTTATCCTCTATCACACAGCAGACACACTGTCATAAACAGCTAATCAGCATTAAGTTGAGAGAGGTGTATTTTGTGAATGTAGTAGCAGTCTTTCAAGTGCATCGTATAAAGTTAGTGTCTGACAGACTACAGGGAGTATCTTGTGGATCACCTCCTCCCTTTCCTCCTCCTCCTCCTTTGATCTTAGTGTGCCCTCTCTTGTTTCTGATTCTTTTTATTCCCTCCACTCTCTAGCTGGTGTTTTCTTCTCTTTCTTAGCTATGTTTTTATAAAAGTGCAACCAGCTTGGCTGATGGGCTCAGCCTTCACCTTCAGTGGGGCCACTGCAAAGCCATCTGTAATCGTTTATGTCTGGCCTCTGACCTCTTCCACAGAGGCTGCCCCTTCAGTCTTCCCACTGCCACAATCTTGATATATGCAATGCCATATACTGCTCAATACAGGTTTCCAAGTCCACATATTCAAGCTGGATAGGAAATGTGACCAGGTTATCTGAATCCAGGGATATTTTTGCTAGCTATCCAAAAATGTATTACTTTATTCAAGGGTCTTTTAATTACATGCTATTATTGTTTGTGCAACATCACACATTCAGTATTATATTTGGAGGTTCTACATATTTATGGAGTCATAGAACCTTTGAAAGGATGTTATTTGTTGATAATACATTCAGGAATTTTCAAGATAGTGTGCATTTTCTAGAGAAAATACCCCTGTTATCTTGATATGCAAGGTTCTTTAATTTGCTGAATTTGTTCTACTTGCATCTCCTTCATGTGACTTCCACTTGAAGCACAGATACACTCCATGGTTTTTATTGCAGGCAGATGGTAAGATTTGTGTGGAAATCTTAAGTAGTTTTTATTGGGTTGTTAATTAGTGGCATTTGAATTATTAGGCATGGTACTCTTATTTCTGCAACAGTTATCCTTCTGGAGAGAAATGTGACTTGTATTAGTCTGTGATTTCCTGGTTTTCTCCCCTAACTCATTGCGTTAGGTAACAAGAAGACTGTTCAAATGCTCTTCTAACAGCATTAGATTGGCTTTGTCAGCCTTTAGGAATATGCAGTGTTTTTTCATTGTAGTCCCTCTCCCCTGCTGTGGCCTGTAGCTTGGTCTGTGCTGTCTTAACCTGAAGTAAAAATTTTATATGTTTTCTTCTAATGTGATAGAAGATTTTTATTAATACAGTCAGTACTGGTTCTCACAGCTAAAAACTAGGAAAGCTGTGACTATTAAGCGTGAAGACTGACCATCTTTTACTTAATTCTCTATTTTAGTTGAGATAAAGATATGCTTCTGATCAGCCAGATCCTCCAGAGTATTATAAGCACTGTCTGTCAGCCTAATACAATTATGTTCTGGAGTACGCTAGAGACTCCTAAAAATTTGGAAATGCAAGGTCAAATCCTGAGTGCAATCCTGAATCATATTAATTTATTATAGCGAAGAGTTTTGTGTGTCAGATATTAGAACAATCTGAAGAATGACAGGTTCCCAGTAGAACTAAAAAATGAAATATAAATCTTTTAGCTCCTCTGTCTCTGTATGGTATTATCCTTTTACTCACACAACCAACCTCATGGCACCTAGTTTCTTAATAATGAAGCAGAAGCATTCATATTCCTAAGTACTAGTGCAAGGTAGGTCTGTAAGAAATGTACATGGTAAGCTCTCCTTTTTGCTGGGATGAATATAATCCTAACTTGTTCCACCCATTCTTGCTTGAGAAATTAATACCTTTCAGTGCAGGTTTTTTATCTGGTAATTAGACATTCTTGTGCTTTATCTTATGCTCATTTTGGAAGCAGTACTCTCATCATTCCTAACCATCTCTTTTTATTAACTGTTGGGAAGCCACCCTTTTGTGTATTGGGAGATTAACTGTAATTAGATTCCATCTCATGAAAGCACTGCTATGTAAACCACTTCACCTCTTGCTTAATTGAGAAACTGAATGTAGAGAGGCTTTATGTTAATGAGGAAAGAATAAATACTTAAATAGACCAGAATGGTATTATGGCTCTTCTGAGCCTCTTAGTACATAGTTATCAGCATTGTCTCCTTTCCTAGCTTAGGTAGTCCTTATTTTGGGGCATCTACAAGGCTTAAGAAATGGTCTGGAGTTAGAAATAATACAGCAGTAGCAGAGTTGAGATGTTAAGTGTTCAAAACAAGCTCATCAGTGTATATGTCATGAGAAACAAACACCATGTGTTTTTACCTAAGTATCTAATCAACTCTGAACTTTTTGAAAAACACTATTTCTTAACGTCTAACTTATATGTGGCAGAGCTTTTTGCCACTGGAGGAATAGAGTAACAGGGGCCAGTTCTGGTTACAATGCTTTTTACAGATTCCAGAGTATGGTCAGTGGATCCACATCATGGTGGCCTATAAGGAGTTTGGAAAAGAAAGCCCAATTCTAATGATGTTAAATTGACTATGGAGACATACATCTTCACTGGACAACTTTTTATGGCATAAAAACTGAAAAAGACTGAGAACAGCTATTCTGTTAGTGTTTATACTTTTGGTCAAGTGCAGGATATCCTACAGCAAGGAGCTGCCCAAGTCCTGTCTGCTGACATACAGAGTTTACAGATAGAGTAAAAAAGACTGGAAGGATATGATAGTGTATTTTACTTTTTAGACTCAGTTTTGATTGTCTGTCCCGAAAATCTAGGTTTCTTAGGTCTCTGAAGAGGAGTACTGCAGATTGACAGTTGTCTTGGTTTGATAGGAGATGAACTATCCTTAAACCACTAACACTAAATAGTCCTAAATTTTCTACAGTTCAGATGTGTTATAAGGGATACTGACAGATACATGAAGCAGAAAGGAAGAAAACTAGGATAGTAGTTGTAGAAGATTTCTCTTTAGTTGTAGAGAAATGTAAAAAGTATTCTAAATCTGAAACTTTTATCCTGTGACTGTGGTGGGGAGAAAATTAAAATGCCTGTGCCATAAGGAGCACATATGAAATCCTAATCAGCAGGAGCATTCTTGGCACTTGGTTACCTGGTTATTCTAAGCAACTTGCCTACAGTAATGGAGTTAAGCATTACTTGCTGTGAATTTTTGAATTCTTTTAAAGATGGACTTCCTTAGGTTTTCACTCGGCTAAATCTGTGACAGAAGAACTTGGACTGTGAGAGGAGAAAAATCTCTAGATTTTCTCGTGACTGTTTCCATCTAGGTGAGAAGTACTGCTAGAGCACACTTACAGTGATGTATGTAGAATCATAGAATCATGGAATGGTTTTGTTTGAAAAGGACCTTAAGATCATCTAGTTCCAACCCCATATGTACAGGCACACCTCCCACTAAACCATGCCACTCAAGGCTCTTTCCAACCTGGCCTTCAACACGGCCAGGAATGGAACATTCACAGCTTCCCTGGGCAACCCATTCCAGTGCCTCACCACCCTTACAGTAAAGAACTTCTTCTTTGTATCCAATCTAAACTTCCCCTGCTTAAGTTTGAGCCCATTACCTCTTGTCCTCTCAGTATAGTCCCTCAGGAAGAGTCCCTCTCCAGCATCCTTATAGGCCTCCTTCAGATACTGGAATGCTGCTACATGGTCTCTATGCAGCCTTCTCTTCTCCAGGCTGAACTTCTGGGCTGCAAGCCCACACTGCCGGCTCATGTTCATTTTCTCATCAACACCCCCAAGTCCTTCTCCACAGGGCTGCTCAGAATCTCTTTTTTGCCCAACTTGTAGGTGTGCCTGGGATTGCTCTGACCCAGATGTATGTGCATGTGTTAGGCTTGTGTCTCATGTCCTTCGTAGAAGCTGCTGCTGCTGACTTAATCAGGTTCAGTATGATAACTTCTTGCAGGCATGCTTTGGTTTAGGTATTAGATCAAGAAAACCTTTTTCTTGACAGTTTTCTCTGTGTATTGCTTCAAATCTTTTTATTTTTTTTCTTTTTTAGGAGAATTAGAAAAATTTTGATTAAAAAAAGTAAGTTGCTGTTCTTCCTTTAGAGATCAGGTTGCCTTGGACGTTTGTATTTTGGTTATATCACTATTTGGATGTAACACTGGATATGGTTATATCACTGTATGGATATAACAAAAGGGACATATTTGAGGATTCTCTTTAGCAATGAATGAGTTGAGGATATCTATCCCTGCAGATTCCAGATGCTGAGAGAAAAATTGCTTGCAAGCTGGGAGTATTTTCATAAGATCCATTTTTATGCAATCTATTTTGGCATGCTTTCTTTGAAGACAGTAATTCAAAAATTGTTGAAATGTGTAAGCCTGAAGTTGAGCACTTAAGCTGGTATTTCTCCATAAGCACGTGAATAGCACAATTAATGTGCATAGAGCTAATCTTATGCTGAAGTGTTTTGCTGAATTGAGTCCCTAGAGAATTTAATACGAGCAAAGAAAAATACATCTAAATATGAGCATTGTTGCCAGGTTTGGTGGAAATATTTTTGCTTTCTACATGTCCTTCTTATTGTAAGTTTCCCTTGAATGTAGTTTGAATATAATTCTGCTGTTCAGCAACACAGATACGAGAAGCATGCCATAAATATCTTTCTCCTCCCAGTCTCCCTCCCTTCCTCATTTTCTTCCCTTCCCCAAAGCTGCATTTGCAAGTGCATCATGATGTATATTGATGTTACTATTTCATTAACAATTTATAAAGTGCTGGACACTAATAAGGTACTTTTCCACAGCCTAAGTGCTGGATTTGTGTGCTGTTCCATACTGTTACATAAGCACAGAGGAAGTGCAATACATCACCTGCTCTCCTACTCTGATCCAATATAATACTAGGCTTTGTGCTCAATCTGCAAACATGACTAAGCCATTGATGTCAGTAAAAGTTATTTGTAATTTCTTTTGGAAGAATCAGCCCACAGAAGTGGATCTCAGATTTTTATTCTTGGTGATGGGAAGGTGCATGGAATATATCTTGAGGGAGGTGAGCATGCAAAGAAGCCAAAGTTACTCAAGGCTCACACAGCTGTAATAAAGAATAGCTGATAAGTATAGGCAGTGCACAGCTCAGTTACTACTCTTTTTGTCCTATAGGAAACTCTGTGGTTCCAGTATATGATCCTTCTATTCCCTGCGGACAGGAGAAAGCAATAACTGGGGCTGCATATTACTCTGGGGTCAGCTGTAGCTCTCTGCTGTACTAGTAATTGGGGTCATGCAGAGCATTTTCTGCTAATATTTCTGAGCAAGGATTTGCAATTGGGCTCCCAGGAGTGTCTCACATTGTGCTCCCTGTTGGGGTATGGATCAATAACTGAGTATCCCTGTTTTGGTCTCTTTTCTTTTGGTTTGTAGGTGGCCTGAATGGTAAAGCAGAGCATCTTTCTCCTAAGTGACAAGGTGGAGCTCAAGGTGACAATGTTAATACTGCAGGTGAGGCTGGGAAGACTCCAGGTCACTGTGTTGTTTCTGGAATTCTTACTGATGTGAGCAATTATTTATTGCTCTCAGCCAGTCATCTATTGGCTACTATATATACAGCTCAAAATGTGCTCAAAATACTCATGCGCCCTTTACCTGTACGAGTTTGCAATTTCACTTTGGGCTCACAGCAGGTTGCATTGGACCATGATTAAATGTCAACGTGTCAGAAAGTTTAATGTTTTAGAATTGTAAGTGTAATACAGTACTTGGAAAATGGTACTTAAAATAATAGATTTTTATTTTGCTGCAGTTTTTGAACTATCTGTAAACATGTGTGGCATGTGATTCTTAACCTTATTTCCCAGAACAATGAAGGACAGCGTTTTCATAAGATGTTGGTTTTAATTTTATTGGTTAATTAAGAAAAAGTGATAGGTCATCTTCATGTACTCTATGAACCATGAAGTCTAAAGGTATGAAAGACCTATTTGGTTATGTAGTTAATCACCTTGTATTTCTCTACCATAAACTTTTCTTTATTGCTTTATGCAATTCAGTTTTCAATATCCCTGCAAATAACAGGATTTTGACTGCTTCCCTAGGGGAGGTACTGAGCACCTTTTTTGAAACTATTTCATTATATCTTACTTTATATTTAGCATATATATGTAGATGGGTAGGTGGACATAGTTATATTTTAGAGGACAAACGTCTGTTATCTTGTCCTTACTAAGCTAGATAAGGAGAAAAAGAACCCTAAAGTATTTTCCATTCCAATGCTATATATACCTAAATGTGTTAGCAAATGATGAGGTTTTGCAGTTATATTTTCATTTCTATTTTATTGCAGTAAGAGCCATACTGAGGAATGACTGAGGATATAATAACAAATCCTTTCAAATACATCACAACTAAGAAATAAAAAAAAAAACCTTCTCCTGTTACCATAAGTTTTTATCACAGCCGTTTAATGTACTGCTAATTGCAGTGAAAGGTAAACCAAAGAGTGAGGAAAATGAGATTTTTTTTTTTATATCCCTTTATTTTGAATTAATGACTACAGGTCTTTGCTTTTGTCCTTAATAATTCTCACTGCTGGGCACTGCAGAACTTTCTAGGCATTCCTTCTGAACTAACAATGTCATTGTTGAAACAAATTGCACAGGTCTTATTCTTTTAATGTCTCTAAAGATCAAATAAATAGGAACATTACAGAGGCACCAAAAGCTAACACTCATTTTCATTTTGTTTCATCCTTTAATGAAACTGTTAGCCTTCTTGCTAGAAGGTGCAATGGAAATAATTTCTGGTGCTTTAAAACATCATTGTAGAGCATCTATTTGCCCATAAATACAATGATCTGTCACCTCTTTGGGAAAACTAACATGGTAACAATGACTTGTGTAAGAGCATACAATGAGAGGATGATTAATAGAAATTGCGGAACTGAAAACGGTCAGTTTAACTAAATGAGCATAAAATTACAGCTTGATAAGGGAGTTCATATAAAACTAAAAATACTATTCTCTCATTTTAAAAAATTGTGTATTTTTAAAGGTTTTAAATAAAACAGCTCTTCATTTTCTGAATAGCTAGAATTCCAATGCATTAAAGTCTTCCAATATTTCTAGTTTTGGTAATAATAGTCATTCATGTTTATAATTTGGTAGGCGTAAGTTCCTTAATGAACTATATCTTAATGCAATAGCATGATTGCCTACATAGCTGTAGATCAGTTCATGACCATAAAAAGGATTTGGAACTCCTATCGCCTTCATCCTTTAATTACACATAGCAAGTTTCTGATGTTTTCTGTCTATAATGGTGAAGACCTTAAGAAACAGACTTGCCTTACTCCCTTCCCCAAAGTATTGATGGGACTTACTCCTATGTTAAAATGTTTTCAGTACTTAATGACTTTTAAAATAAGTTAGATTGGACATTCGTCTGCATTCTTTTTGAAGGACTTTAGATTTTTTTTGTAGAATGTCTGTGGGTATATTTTGCTTCAAGAAAGTAAAAACATGAAGGAGGTAGAATGAATCCAGAAGTAGTACTTCCATCTGAGGAGGCTTTGACTACGTTTGCTTATTGAAGTTGCTGATCAGATAGATGAGCAAGATTGTTGCCTAGGAAGCGAAGAATAGAAATCTTCAAAATTTTGTGACATTCCTGAGAAGAACCTCTTGGACTTGGATCAGTTTCCTGCAAGAAATCTTCCTGCTGGCGCTTCAGATGACAGAGGAAACAGCATATATTTGACCGCTTAGGAATTTACTGGGTAAGCAACACTGGTGGGAGCCAAAATCACCCTGCACAAATGTGATTAGAGGATAAAAACATCACTAAATTGTCATTGATCAGGCTTTATGTCAAGTTCACAATTTCCAGAAAGTAAAATCTTCTTTCCTTTAAAAATTAGTCTTTGTCACTTTCCTGCTCTTAACATGATAATTTTTTAATTTTTAAAGCTGATGAATATCTATGGTCATCTCTCATATCATATACATCTACACTGCGATCTAGCAGTTCAGCTATAGCTCTTCATGATACACCTAAGCTGGCTTTAAAACAGCTAGCTTGGGTACCGAGCATATGGTAGCCACACAAGGGACCTTGAGTTCTGTTTAGGCTGCTTGATGTATTTAGGCTTCAAGAGTCCTTTCTGAGGTTCATCTTGCTTTGGGATGGACTTCTCTCAGTCACCAAACAGGTTACTTAAGTCAGCTTGGATACGTATACCCAACCTACACTCTTTAGTGTCAAACCAACCTATTCTTTGCTCCATTTTAAGTTGCATAGGTTGAAGAAAGTTCAGTGTGTCCAGACACTTGTGGAGGCAATAAACAGATAGGCAACATCTAAGTGGTCTGTGATGGCTTCAAACTGAAAAAAATATGACGCAGGAGTTACATCACTGTCATGAGAGTTATAAGATTTGATTTCTCTCCCCAACAGATGCATAAATGGGCAAATTCTGACAGAGCAAAGGATGTTACATGCCCCGCTTGCTACCACCACCTTTTGTATGCAGGAGTTCACATTTGGTTCTATTTTCCTCCCTTTCTACATTTACATTTCCTCCGCAAACATGCATGTTTTACTTTCTGCACTCAAAGGTAAGACTTAGCTGCTTAAATAAAACCACTGGTCTATTTGTGGGTGTGTAGAAGTAACATTCAAAGTGAAAATACCATCAATTTTATCCATGTGTAATAAATTTTGTAAAAGAACCTGTCATGAGAGTGTTTCTGTTCCAGGAAAAGAGCAGAAGGCGTCGTGAAAGACTCTCATGTGGGACCTTGTGGTACTTGTATTATTTAACAGTGGAAGGCTGAAGAGCTTGGCGTGTGATATTTAACATGCATTGAAAGATATTTGTATTTTTAAGATTTCTGCAGATGCTGCTTACATATCCATTTATTACATAGGATAGCATATGAGAGCTTTTGTCACTGAGTTTTATCAAAATTGGCTAGAAAATCAAATTGGATAATCCTTTTTCATTTAGGGGGATTTTTTTCCCCCAGTCTTTTCCAATGTTGGTTTAAGCGAAAAATAAAACCACCAACACTCACCTGCAATGGGCTTTTGAACAGAGGTCTAATTTAAATGTAGATAGGAAAGGGCAACATTTTTTCTTTACTGTGTTTTAGTGCATTCCAGCAAAGTCTGCCAGGGCATGTTAAAAATTACTTACAGAAACATCCGTACTAATTTCTGTACCAAGTATTTTGCAGTGCGTCTTGAGATTATAGTCTTCCAGTAACAGCTTTATAGTTAAAGTTTTAAAATACTGTTTGTTAAAAGATCTTGTTGTTGGCTTTCATAAAGGAAGACTTTTTTTTAAATCTTGGAATATGATGTGTAGTTAAAAAAAGGTACTTGAAAAGGACTCAAGTTTAACTGTATATTTTTTTGAGAGGATGGAAACAGAAAATAAATAGTTTTCATTTTTGCAAAGAGAACTTTTTGAAAAGCCATATGAAGGTGTCTTTTCTGGAGACTAAATACTCAGCTGGCATCTGCAAACTTGAAACAGGATGAGATGTCTGAGCTCATTTTGGGACTGAAGCACCTCCCGCATGAAGACAGGCTGAGAAAGTTGGGGCTGTTCAGCCTAGAGAAGAGAAGGCTCCGTGGAGACCTCATAGCAGCCTTCCAGTATCTGAAGGGGGTTTATAATAGGGATGCTGGGGAGGGACTCTTCATGAGGGACAGTGGTAGGACAAGGGATAACAGTTCAAACTTAAGCAGGGGCAGTTTAGATTGGATATAAGGAAGAAATTCTTTACTGTAAGGGTGGTGAGGCACTGGAATGTGTTGCCCAGGGAAGTT
>JASSUY010049231.1:0-28263 GCA_032466535.1 Forpus xanthops
TTTTGTTATCCCTCCATGTAGAAACTGACAATCAGGAGGTTCACATCCCACCTTCCTACAGTGAGACTGAAAGCCCAAAGGATGTCCTGTCAGAGGAAATCTGTAGAGTCGATGAAAATGGCCTCACATTACTTCACCTCATGATTATCCGAGGACATGTGGAAAAGGTGAAGTCAACAGCCTGGATCAAAATCATTACAGTGCCCTGCATCTGGCTGTGGTGAGGGGGAAGTATCTCATCTGTGAGAAACTCATCAAATACGGAGCCAATGTGGAGCTAAGGACAGACAAAGGTTGGACTCCCCTGCACCTGGCTTCTTGCAAAGGACACATTGAAATCATCCATCTGCTAAAGGACAGCCATGCCAAACTGAATGCCAAAGGAAGCATGGACTGGACACCGCTTCACCTGGCCACTCGCTACAGCGATGAGCCGGTAGTCTGTGAGCTATTGAGATGTGGGGCAGATCCCAACATTGCTGAGAAGTCAGAGTGGACCCCCCTCCATTTTGCAGTCCAGAGGGGCTCCTTCTTGACTGTCATCAGTCTTCTGGAGTGCAAGGCAGATGTTAATGCTAAGAACAAAGTGGGTTGGACACCCTTGCACCTTGCTGTTCTCAAGGGCAATATGGCCATTATAAAGACCTTGATTAAGGCTGGTGCTCTGCTTGATGTGGAAGATATCACTGGCTGTACAGCCCTCCAGTTGGCAATCAGACATCAGAGAGAAAATATCATTACGTTGCTTCAAGGCAAGGACTCGATAAATAAATCAGGGAATAGGACTCTGGTGAATGATGCTAAGATTTCAAGACCCAAATTTGTCTCAGGAAGGACAGATCTGTAGATTCATCAAGTCTGGCATTTATGACTTGATGTTTCCAATATCAATTGCTATGATTTAAGCTATCATATTTTGTTACCTGGTGATTACAGGAAAATACTTTTTTCCTCTTTTTTTTCTTTTTCTTTTTTTTTTTTTTATGGAAAGTTTATGAGCATGAACACTAAAAGAATAAAATAAAATGGGGCTGCAGAAGTGGGCTGACAGATTATCTTGCAGAATCTGACCAAGCTTGTAGAACATTTGGGCTTGGTGATGATGGCTTTAGGCAATGCTTTCCCGTTTTAATACTGTGCAGAGATGGAAATTGTTATATGTACTCCCTTTTCACATGGGCAATGCTGAAACTGTGCACAGCAACCCATACATACAAGTCTTCCACAGATTTTATTGCTTTCATTCTATGTTTTCCTACAGAGCAAATTGGTGTAAAACGGCCGTGGCGCAGGTGGGAATTCAATCATGAGACTCTCACCTGCTGTTGGAAATAGACACTAAGCATACGGTACAGCACCGTCTCAGGTTTTCGACATCTTGTTTTTGAAAGACAAATAAAACAAGGAAGGAAGAAAACTCACCAGTAGAGTGCATTTAAATGGATGGAAATTCCAGAGTAATTCCACTCCATCCCTTCAGAGGAAAAGAGCCAAGAGTTCTTTTCCTAAGAATTCCTATTACTGACCGCCTTCACACTTCACACTTTAAACACTGTCATTACAAAGGTGACTCTACACATAATCCAAAAAGTGGATTCACTTCTGAATCCTTTTCCCTGCCATAAAGGCTACCAATGACCTCCAGTGTTAACTGCAAATTGCTGCAGTGGGAGTTCCATAGACTGTTTGAAATAGCTCCTACTTAGAAAAGCGGTTTCCCAAATGCTCCTACCCCTGTGGGGGTTTGGTTTGTGTTTTGGTTTTGTGGGGTGGTTTGGGGTTGGGTTTCTTTTGTTTGTTTATTTGATTGCAGGGGTTTTGTGTTTTTTTTGTTGTTTGGGTTTTTGGGATCTTTTGGGGTTTTTTTTGGGGGGGTGTTTATTTTTGTGGTGTTTTTAAGATCAGTGAACAGCTGGGAACATTGGCAGGTAATTAGTCTGAGGAAATTGATAGGTGGGGGTTATAAACATCAGCTGCAGACCTTAGCTTAATGGCTAATCTTGGAGAGCTTTCCTGTAGTCTTTTCTGTGAGATGGGGGGTTCCTGGAAAGCAGCACTAAAGGTATGTGGAAATAAAATCCCTAAATTCAGTGTTTTCCTGCTGAAAACATGCTTCTGTGTGTATTGCTGTGGATGAGTAGAGCAGGCTTTGTGAGGAAAGCATCCTGGTTTATATCTGGGCCTATTTGTGGGGTATTTTTTGGTGATGGAGAATAAGGGAAACTGCTCAGCACTGTTAGGTAGTAGAGTAAGTCACTCAGTATGCCGGCTGCAGAGCAAAGGAGGCTTTCTAGTCCCAGATAAGTCATCACTTAACAGCTGATACACAGGAGAATGGGCTATTGTCAGGTCAAGGCTTAAGTTGTGTCTGTGCGGAGAAGTAATTTTGAGTCTCTGTCAGGAAGATGTTCTAGAGCTTGAATACTTCTCTGGAAAACATACAGTCTTAATGGATCTGGTTCTTTTGTTCCAGTAAGTAGCACTTCTGTGCAGCTTATTACAGTCCCACCATGATTTGCTACGCACTTCCAGAATGTGCCTTTCTTTCATCATGCTAGCTGAAATGATGCTGTGCTGTAAGAAAACAATCCAGAGCTCTGCAGGGGGCAAGATGCATCTTTCCTCATGCACATTATTAGCTGTGAGTCATTGCTTTAGGAAGTGTTGCTTTTTATCCTTTATAGATGAAGAAATAGAAGTCTATTTGTGCATGCAGTGCACTTCAGGTCCCAGCAAGCAAGCCAAAGCAATGATGTAAGCACGTGATTTGTTTCCTACAGTGAGAGCATGGTGGGCTCCAGACAAATAGGCTTACTGGGTCAGAACAGACAGTGGCTAAAGCTCCTGTAGCTGTGCTTGGGCTGATAAGAAATGTAACTGTGCTGAAGAGTGTCTCCTCTAGCTGAACATCAGTAATTATTATTGTTTGCTCTGCTGGTGTTTCAGTGTCATCTTGAGTGCTTCAGCCAGTCAGAAATGTTGTACTGGTTCTTTACCTCATGTGAACAAGGCTAAATGGATTACAAAAGGGAGCTCCCTTTCAGCTGCGGCCAGCAACTAGAACTGATTTAGTACAGGCAAGTTCTGCTTAGTGGCTTTTCCTGGGCTTATTCCCTGAAAAATGCTTATTGTCAAGGAAGGTTGGTAGCTGTTTGATCAGGATAGAGCAGAGCATCAGGTTTAAAATGCTCTGCGACCAAAGCTACATTGTGATGTATAAGTCTAACTATATTGCATTGGCAAGCAGGAGAAACCACATACCTGGATTCAGGGGGGAAAGAGAGAAGGAAAAAGCTAAGGAAAAACACTGGTATGTGAGGCTTGTTTTGCTTTGTGTTAACGATTAAGATGGTCTTCCTGCTGCTGCTGCTACCTCCTGTGTGGTGTGGAGAGGACAGGCTGTGGAAATGCCCTATTAGAACCAGCAGTGAGAAGGGCAAGACCCAAACCCGTGAGCCCTGGGCTGCAGAAAGGCGCTCCTCATGCTTAGCATCAAACAGATAGGTATTTGTAGCAAATCAGAAGCTTTGCCTCTAACAGAAATGTCATACTTTTCATACTCACATGGCCTGGAAGTCTTGGACTGAGACCTAAGCTGTTCAGCTGTTGTTAAGCTGTCAAAGGCATGACATTGAAGAGGTCTGAGGTATAGACAGATAGCTCTCCCTTGGTGTGATGCTTTTACTCCAATATCGCTTTGAAGATGTTTTTCTTAGCAGTGATGCTTGAAATCCTGCAACGTGATGGATGTGACTGGCAGCAGGAATACTGATCTCCCTGTACTGGTAGGGTCTTAAATAAGAACATCCAGCAGCCCAAGTAACTACCCAACAGCTCAGCAGTAACTGAAGTAAGGGCCAGGAGGAGCTCTGTGCTTGGGGGTGGGTTTGTTTGTTTTAAATGTGTGATCTCAAGGGCTCGGATTTGTGTCAGGAATGTTTTACATTTGCTTTACTCCCCACAATCTGCAGATGGGGGCTGGGGTAGAAGTGGGGCATCAAAGATTGCCCTTTTACTGGTGTGCACAGTGCACGTTTCTCAGCTTCCCTGTGTCCATTGCAGTTGTGACTTTCAGCAAGTTGTAGAGATGCGACAATTAAAAGCAGCATGGTTCACTTCCCTGTGCCTTAACCAAGTGTATGCCCTTCTTTATTGGTCTCTCTGCATCCCTACATGCGATGGTGTTTGTGGTAGATGAGTAGACCAACAGAAAAGCAATTGGGGAACATGCTAATATGATATGAACAATTAAGGGCCTTTTTTTGAGTATCAGGGGTTTATACATTTGACTTTTAAATCAACTAATGTCGTGTGATCTTACCTTGCCTCTCTCTCTTCTCAAAGTGAAGCTGACAGCTTTAGGATACCAGAATCCTTCATAAATGCTGAGCAATGACAGGCATTAAAGGTTTAATTATTCCCTAAGGATGGTTTGGGGTTTATTTTTGGTGTTTATGTTCAGCTCTGAAACTCCTGTAGCTGAAATACATAAAACAAGTTGCAAGTGTCTTCAGAAATCTGGACTCGGCACTGAGTGCTGAGCTTCTGCAGTGCTTTTGGCTTTACTTGTGTCAGTGTCTCCAAAGCTGCTTGTCAGACAGGAACAAGGCAGGTGCTCTCAACTGTTACTGGTTAAAATGGAGCACTGGGGCAGGGGGAAGCATGGGTATGTGTTTTCACACAAGACAGCCTGTTTTGAGTCCCTTTGCATGGTAACACAACTGTCAATTATAGTATCTGTCTTCAGACACAACATGTATAAATTTAGACTCTGGTAATCTTGTGATATATGTTATCCAGTAGGGTCAACTGACTGTGTGACATGAGCAGGATATTAGAAACAAGGAATTAGCTAGAATAAGTCTTCTCTTTAAAATCTGCAAAGAGAAAATGAAATTAAGAAGTGTCCCATTCAAGTTACCTTTTATTGGACCATCGATAATGCAGCATATGTTGCTTGGTAACCAGTCCCAAGTAAAACAAAGAGGATGCTCAAAAGAGGCCTCCCTGGAATAATGATATTTTATAACGAGTGCCAGCACAGAAAGAAAAAGCTATTGCAAGGAAGCAGTGTTCAGCTGTGCTGTAATCTAGGGAGGATCCTTAGTGCCTATTTCACGGCAGAGTAGGATATCCTTCTGGATTAATTTCCATAGAAATGGAAGCAGTTGAAGCTGCCTGTATTTACCCGATTTCCACAGGGATAATCTGCTTTTGAGATGTTCCAGAAATGGCAGCTGTGGGCATCATCCAGAGGAGGAAAGGACTGGTTGGAAGCCATGCTTCAGACACTCAGGCCTTTACTATGGAGCTCTTTATCTTAACTCAGTTGTATTGATTCAGCTGGGGAAACAGAATGTCCACAGTGCTTAATATCATTTGGAATATTTGTACAGAACAAAGTTATTCCAGTTGCCACATAGCTCAGCAGTTTATTTCTGTCATCAGTGACAGGAAAACAAAATTCAGCTCATTTGTCATAGAATGTGCTCTTAGAAGAGCTTAATTAAATTTATCATGAAAATAAAGGGATTAAGAAGGCACAAGGGAAGTACATTCTTCTTGCAGAGCATTACAGAGGTGATAGAAGCAATTTGCAGAGAAAATTACCTGTTGCTGCTCATTTTCTATAGAAATTAAGCTAATCCTTACAAACTCTGGAGAAGTGCATTCCAGCTTCCACTTTGTGACTGTGTGACTTACAGCTTGGTACTTCTAAGGTTAATCTCAGCTCTTCATTCCAGCACACATGTACACGCGCACACACACACACTTTTTTCCTCGTTCAAATACATTTCCATCTTTTGTCCCTGCTGATAAATATACTGATGATTATATCATGTTCTTAACCAAGAACTGGCAATGCCGACAGCCAAGGCTGCATATGTCAGGAGTCCCTTTTGAAGAGAGCAGTAACAGGACAGAAGTCTTCTAAGCAGCTTGTTTCTTGCGTATGCTGTTTAGACTCTTCAAAATGCCTCATTTTTGACCCCTATGCCTCTCAAAAATCATGTCTTTAAGGTACCCAAAGTTGCTTTGGTGAACATAGCAGTGTTCTAATCGCAGCAGCTTTTCATAGCTTTGAAAAGAGGACACAACCACTATGATGTTTGGAGCTTTTTTGCACATTGCTGTGCTACTGTCCTTTGATTGGCTTGAAGGTGCCACTTACCCGATTCCTGTGAGCTCCTTCTGAAGCTACCCCACGCTCTGCTAATTCACTGTCATGTAACTTGGGCAGATCAAACCAGCTGTCTGCGTTTGATTTCCACCACTTCTGTCTAAGAGATCCATGGGGAAGTGGCCAGGGTGTGACTCTTAACACTTATGATTCTCAACAAACACCACACAGACTCACTAAAGAGTAAATACATCAACCGAACCAAGGAATGGTCTTAGCACATCCTGCTTTCTTACCAGAGGGATGAAAGCTTGGACCGTTATTGATTTCCTACGCGCTGCCTGCTTTCTTTGTGCTGTGTCTAACTATAAGCAGCTTTTTGCTTGAGGAATTTACAACCTAACTAACAGAAAGAGAGCAAGCGGAGATATGTCGTGAGTGGCATGGAGCAATAGCATTTCTGATTAAGCCTTGTTTGCAGGAGAGGTGACATCCTTGTGGTCAAAACGCTTTGTGGGCGGTTCAGTACCAAGTTTGGGTCTTCTGTGGGGAACTCCTTACAGTAATACATTTGTGAAATTGAATCTGTCAGTTTGTGTTTGCTCTGCATTGAGCAACCATCAAATAATTTTGTTTCAATGCTACAGGATTCAAAATAATGCTGAGTGTAAAGTGCCAGTGCTCTGATATCTTTCTGATCCAAAATGAAAGCAAATATCACACCTGGAATTTCTTCTGACTGGCCAGAGCTGGCCTGTAAGGTCTTTTTGACTCAAGTGCCATAGGGATAGCAGGATGGGTCATAAGGCTTATTCTGGGAATAAACTAAGTGATGTGTCACTGACGAAGAGGGATCACTAGAACAGACTTGTCTCTCACTGATTCTGCATCCTTGCAGTGTCTGAATTTCTTCCAGAAGACAGCTGTGGAAAGTATCTGGCTTGAGGAGGGTTAGTTTGCATTTACGGTTAGCATGCACCAAGAGGCAAGTTGGAGGAACAGATTGGAAATCATTGCTAGAATATCAACCCCTCTCCAAAACTGGGGAAAAATATCCCGTAGGAGATTTTTCTCCAGAGTAAGGCCTAAGGATTTTGGTGTTTCTTGCCATTGGGATCATATGGTTTTACTCCACAGCCTGGTGGAAGAATAGTCCAGAGTGGGAGAGGGTGAGAGAAAGAAAAATCTTCTCCCAGTAAGATATATCTGCATGAACTAAATGAAAGCATGTGGATGCTATGGAAAATAAGAGTTCTATGCATTTCTTGACACGAATCCATCCCCGTATTACCTGTATGCCCAGACACATCTCGCTTGCAGAATAATCTGTCAGTATGAATCTGGTTGTAAGATCATGTTTTTATAGCATATTGTCATTGAGATTGCATGCCCTGCTTGGGATCCCACATGTCTGCTTGCAAATGAACGCTGCTTTTCTTCTCTATTGTGTCTGTTGCTCTCTTCTTGTCTTCACAAGTTACCTTCATTAAGACTCCGGCTCCTTAATTTCTGTTCTGTCTCTGCCCTGGTGTAAGACCTCAGATCTCTCAGCTGATCCAAATGTGTTGGAACCTTGACCTTCTCATTTACGGCCCTGAGTTGCTTGGAGTGCTTTATCACATGAACGGATCTTCAAAGGCTTTGTGCTGATGTGTGATGCTGCCTTGTGCTTCAATGCAAATAGCTTCATGTTAAGCAGCATTCAGTTCTTCAGGCAGTTCTACCAATTCACCTGAAGTTTTCCAAAGCAGTGGATTTCCAGAACAGAAATCCTTTGAAGTCACTGCTTTCTTCTGGGTGTGCTTCCAGTATTTGCTTATCTAAGCAGTCTTCCCTCAGCAGTGGCAAATCTGGCGTTGAGGGAAGCTCCTGCTTGCTAGTGATTACAGTTTGTTTGTTTGGCAGTACTAGAACCATGTAGATACGTGATTAAATTAAAATCATCCTGCATTTGGAGAAAACAGATCTGAATAAGTACAGCTTGGAAAAAAAGTCTATTTTTAGCAGAAATGCTTGTTTTTTTCCATGCCCCCTTAAGTGTGGAGAATCAAGATGCTTCTGACAGCAGTGATGTGAATGTAGGAGGGAGTGATTTTAATGTAAGAAGAAATAGTGAATGCTATGTGTTTCTTTCTGTTACAAGGAGGTGGTTGTAGGATCTGTACTGTATTAGACGTCAGTGTAAGCCGTGCCTTACTCCCTTCACAGCTTTCTCATGGCCTGACAGAATTAATCCTGCTCCGGCTGCTCTCTTTCCTGACTATCCATCACTTACCTGTGCTACTCCCCAGCTTTAGGGACTATCCTCATCCTTTTCCTTTGAAATAAGACCCATGCATCATTTCAGAAAGCGGCTCTCCACCCAGTTCTGTCCTTGCCTGAAGGTATGAGAACTTCCATCAGAGTAATGGAACAAAGCGCCTATTTGGGTACCAAGGAGCACTTGCTCTTTTCTCCTAACAGACATTTCATCTTCAGTGAGTTTAATGTTTTTTGATCTTGTCATCAGTTTATACTTCATTCTAACTTAGAGCACAGCGTGAAGCCCTTCTCTTCTGCAGCTTGCAACTGGCCCAGCTATAACCCCTTTTTCTCCTTTCTGGGAAGAGAAGGAAAAAGAAAAACCCAAGCACACACACCAGGAACAACACCCCAACCACAGCCCAACCACGGCTGTTTTTAAAGCTTGACAGTACATTGTTAGGTCCCCAGAGAGGCCTCGGTTCAAGAGCATGGAGGCAGTCCGGTGAGGAGATACCACGATGGAGCTATGCTTGGGATGTTTGCCACATGCAGGGCAAAGACCCTGCACAGGAGACACTCCTTCAAAGAAAGGCGCTTCTGTTGCACCTCTGACTGGAGCTGGCCTAAAACCCTAGAAAGGCTGAAGCACCAGGGGAGTGCTCCGGTTACAGAAAGCCTGCCTAGTGCTAGAGTTGTCTCGTGTGAATAAAGCCAGAGCAATACCCATGCTCTTTCTACAGGGATTGCCTCTTGTGACCTGCATCAGGCTGATGTGGTTGCAGCACTGCTTCCATGCAGAGCTCTGCGTATCTTCCACTTCGTTGAGCAAGAAGTTGTTAATGCTTTCTCTCATGTCTGCTTTGCAGCCTCTCCTGGCCCAGCAAGCTTGCCTGCTCTTTATGCTGAATTCTGGCCTAAACCAAACTTGCTGAAGCAGGTTACTGGTAGCCCAACAGGTTAGCTGACTCAAACACAGAAGAAATCAAGCATGGTGTATTTACTTGAAGTAAAGAGAGCTTTTTCTGGCAATGATTGGTGCCACCAAGAGCAGTGGTTTTAATACAGCTAGGAATAGTATCCTGCCCTCCACATGAAATTATCCCTGAAACACATTCTTTGACTTGTCCTTAAAAGTTATCAGTTACAGCCATTACTTCTAAGGGCAATTGATTCCATGACACTTTTTTTACATTTTTGGGGGGGGAAAGTAAGTTGTTTAGAGTTTAATCCACGTCTTCCTTGTTGTAATTCCAAAAGGATGTAAACAATTGCACCTAAATTGGTTCCACCCAACTAAAACATACAAAACATCATCATTTTTCTGTTACCAAGACATGGATCATTGGCCAAATTCTCCTGCATGGGTGATTTACAAATAGAATAAAATCCTGTGGGAATAGAATTAATCACATAATGATGTAGAGAGGCAGTTGCTCATTGTATCTGTGTTGAAAAGCTGTGTTCTCTTTGGTTAGAGGGAAAGACTGCTGATGCTCTTATGAGTCACTAAGTATTGCTGTGTTTAACAAATTGCTCTGCTTTTACAAGGATGTGAAGCAGTAGCTTTTCTTTAAGTGAGTCTCAGATTTACCCAATGGAGTTGGAATTTATGGGCATGGGTTACCAGTCTGGGGGGGGTTTGGGTCCCAGCAACTATTTAATGAATTAACCTGTGTTTAAACTTAAGTTAACCACAAGGGATCAGTGTGAAGTGCTCAACTCTGGTTTTATTACAACTCCCTTCTGTCTAATGCAGCTTATTGAGGGGAATGTGTGTGAACTCTTGGAATAAATATCCTCACACTTTTTTGCTCCCCAAAAATACAAATACCCCTTTACGATGTACTCAGTTGCATGTGTTGCATTCAGTTAACAGGTAAACCGTGAATCAACTTGCATGCAGCTACGATGAGCTACCATTCATTTGCTGCACAAGTGCTTCCTTTCTCTTTGGAAAAAAATGGCTTGAAAACTGAAAAATCAAGAAAACAAAGATCCAAATGGACAGAAAGCTCAGCCAGCCCCCACAGAACATGGCTTAACTCTGCATCCTCGAGAGATGTGGTAATTGTGCTCAGAATCACAACCAAAACAACACCCCCAAAAAAGAAACCCCAAACCGAAACCCAGACAATGGTACTGGTTAGAAATACCACTGTAAATATTCAGCCTCCTCTGGAGCAGCTACAGAGGGGAAGCTGAGGCCAGGATCAACAATAAAGAGGCACAGTAATTAGCTGCAATAAAGGATAAAGTGAGCCTTTATTTGCTGTTGTTGGTCCTGCGGTACAGTGCCGTTCCTTTAGAAAAGGGAAACATTAGGGGAACGTCATGGATACCGACAGGTTTTAGATTTGACAGAGCTGAAGTTTGGGGCATATCTACACTGGTTCCATGGCACTTGTACTGCTCTTCAGCACAAGCTTAGTTCTTAGTAAGGCAGAGGAGTGTTTATCACCATATGGTATATCTTACTGCTGTTCTTTGGACAAACTTTTCTGCCTGCTCCAAGCAGGAAAACATCCCAACTAATCGTTGTAAGGAGTGCAGGAAATCAATTTGTCTCTTTGGAGAAGACTCTAGGCTGCCAGAAGGTTTTGCTGAGCCTGACCTGCCTTTATTTTGAACAAAGATTAGTTGTCTATCACCCAGCATGCTTCCTCCCAGGAGAGCTGAGGAGGTTTATTTGGCCGCTACGTTGCTCTTTTTGATTGAGCACGGTTGTGTTCTGTTTGTGGCTCATCCCCAGAGACTCGAGCAAATACAGCAAAATGTCACAGCACACGAATCCACTGAGATAGTTTACAAAAGTAGCAGGAGAGAAAGGAACGTCCGCCACCACCATAAAGCAAAGAGAGAAAACCAGGGAAAAGGGGGAGCTCGCCCAAAATGGGGTGAGGATCTTCGGAAAGAAGTGCTTCCAAGGCAATTGTCGTGTGAACAAGACATTCAGGACACCAGGACACTTCTCATTCCTGAAGGCCTGTGTTAAATGGGTGTTTCTTAACAATTGTAAACAATATGTGTGAACAATTTCTAACCTGATGCAGAAAGACAATGCATTAAGAGTGAAGAGCAGGTATTTTCCTCTGGAGTTGGAGCCTGGTATGATGACCCTGGTTGAGGGAAGGAGGAAGGCCATTCACAGCTGAAGTTAGAGGCACCATTGTGTTCCTGGACTACCACTACAATGGTTGTGTTCACAACAGAGCAGTAATAACATACATCATAATTAGTTACTGATAACTATACTTAGTCGCAACCCAAATCTTTCCAAAAGCTGTTGGTTTTGAAGACATGGGTATATTGATGAGCTTGGCATGTGAACAAGGCTGGTCTCAGCTCCCAACATTGGACATAGGAACACAGTAAGATTGTGATGTGGGCAGACAATAACTAACGCCACCACCCATTCCTCTGCAGCTAAACACTCAAGTGAACCCACATAACAGGGAGTTACAGTGCTTATCTCCCTTCAAACTGTGATCTTGTTTGATGTCCAACCCCCTCTCGAATATCTGGAAGATGATTGCCACAGAGATGGGAGGGCCAAGATTAACTGACTCCTTGACACTCCTGCTGCAGCTCCACTTTCAGCCTTGACATTCAGCTGTCAGATACTTGCTCTGAGCACCTGGAGGTGACAGTGACTGATGCTCGCTATGATTAATTACTACGGGGGCCAGTTTCCACAGTCCTACTCTGAGCCTGTTGTGTGGGCGAGTGCACGTGTTGGAGTGCTGGCTCTTGTAGCCTGTCAGCATAGACCAAGGTAATTGCACTAATTACTTCTTTGAGCTCTGATTGGGTTTCATGGGCCATGGCAGCTAAGTACAGCTGATAAATTGCCACTTTTATGCAGTATTGATCTAGATTGGGAAAAAATAGAGCTTTAAACCAAGCTAAAACCCCAATTGCTTAAAATTGCCAGCTTTGCTGCTTGAACCTTCATGTCAGGTGAACCGTGCTCCAGATGTATCCAGATGGGCCAAATAGCAAGGATTAGTTCCTTGGGAACTGGAGCTGCGCTCTGATTTCAGGAAGAAATATGCTGCTTTACATAGCTTTGGCTTTTCTACTCAAATTTTACTGGGGACTTTTTGGTCCTAAACCTGACAGAGAACTTGAGAAGGGAAATGACTCCCGAATGAGTGGTTTTATGGCATGTATTGCAGCTCATCTTGTCTCCGCAATCCCTATGCTTAGAGGCACATAGCTTTGGCTTTCAGCAAAGGTTAAGGGTTTTAAAGGTCCGTGTAGGGAAGGGTGCCACAGTGCGCTAAGGCAGCTTTTGGAGCTAAGTGGTAAATGAGGTCAGGAACAGGGGTGTCTGGAAGGCGCTGGGTGACATGCACAAAGCATAAGTATGGATTTCAGACTTTGGGGGAACACGTGCTTTGGGTGAGAAGACAGCTGGAAGATGGGTTTGATTTCAAAGATATCTTCTATGCTTTTGAATTTACCTGCCCAGCATGCCTGTGCACATACACACAAGCTTACAGTCAGTTCCTCCTCTTGCAGGCAGTATGTATACTTCCTAAGGCCTCTTTAACGTGAAGACGTGCTGGGATGAACCCCCTGTGAATGGGGGTGCCCTACCCCATTGCTGGCGCCACTTTGGTGGCAACGCAGTGTTTGTTACTGCAGAGTGACAGCTTTACTCCAAGGCTTTTGGTTTTAAATATCTCTTTCCAAGCACCTTGCTTTATTCGGAGAGCTTTTCTTTGTCAGACAGGCTGGGTGAAGAAGTGTCTCAAAATGAGTCTGCTTCATGGAAAACTTCCCTTTGCTTTTTTAATTAAGAGGATGGCAGAATGTACCAGCATTTGGCTTTCACTGGTATCTCTGAATCATGTTCCAGTTCCTTGTATTTCACGCTCTGTAATCTTCTTGACTGATTCTGGTTTCGTCTTTGAAGTCATTTACCGGGCTTGTTCATCAGAAAGGCAATCGGACATGTTCCTTATGCAGTGCCCTGAGAACTGCCACATAGACCTGAATATTTCCTTTGATAAGCAGGCTCAGACACACAGGCATATCTCCATGGCTAAACAGGATAGCATGCATTAACTGAGCCGCAGTAAATCATGCTTTGCATAACCTTAACTCGTAGCAAGTTCAAGGTAGGTATGTTAATGTAACCATAATGAAAGAATGTAACCTAGAGCATCTGCCACCAGCTGAGGGACATGCACAAACTCAATTACTGCAGCACAGTAAATTGCCAAGCCACAATAATTCTGTCAAATCTACGTCTGCAGGTTAATTTGGTGTGACTTTTTGCATCTAGACTCCAGCCTTCATAGAGACAGCAGAAGCTGATTCCCTGTTGTTCTGCACTTGTACCGTCATTTATAGCAAAACAGAGTGCAAAGTGGGTGTACAGCGCTACAAAAGCATAAATATTTTCCCTGATGTCTCTGCTTTTAGCCAGCCTACTCATTAGATTTAGATTCCAACTTGCCAGTTTTGTTTTGGGTCAAACCCTTTAATTCTGTATCATTATCTGTACTATTCTCTCTAGAGAGCCTGGCCCATAGCCCATAGGGAGTAGAAGCAGTAGCTCAGCTCTTTGCTGTCAACTTCATGTGCCACTGAATCATCCCATGCAATGGATTTAATCCAGGCCAGACATGGGCACATAAGTATGTTTTTAGCCAGAGCAGATCGCCATATAAATGACAGCTTCAGGCCAAGCATTGGCTGTCCCTGCTGCGAGAGAAGGCATTCTCATGCCATTACACTGCAAATCTCTTCAAAGGAACCACAGCAGCTGCTCTGCAGTCCTGCTGGTTTATTCTAGCAAACTAGAAGAATGATGCTTGATCAAAATCACTTTTATTTATGACTGAAGCTGTCCCAAAGGGGGGAAGGTATTCTGAGAGAAACGTACACATGCATTTGTTCAGACTAGCACTGACTGCCCATTTCTTCACACAGACAAGTTCCCAACTCATAACCTTGTATCATTCCATGATACTTCCAGCTCCTGGGTTTTCCTCTGTAGCCCTGTACATTTCCCAGCTTATGGTTTGATAGATCTCAGTGAAGTCACCGGATCAGCACAGAGGTTTTCTTTGTTGCTGTTGTTCTTTGGAAACAAGATTAGATTTCTTATTGATATCAGTTTTTGGTTTTTTCGTTTTTTTCTTGTGGCCTGAAAAAAAATCAGCTTCATGGCTGCATTGTTAAAGAAATATTAACGATGGTTATTGTGAAGTGTTTGATGCAGTTACAAACCCTGAAACTGTGACCTAATTTCCTCCAAAGTGAGGTTTGCACCCCTTCATATCTGGTCTGCACACAACTGACAGGGATTCATTTAGTGGTTAAGTCTTGGATAAACACAGATAGGAAGGAGAGATATCTGTGAGGACCCTTGTCTTCCCCACATGCAGCAGTCAGTATTAAAAGCCCACAATAGCACCTTCTGATTCTGTTCCAGTGACGCTGAAGCCTGCCCTGTTTATGAGCAGGAGGAAACAGTGCAGCATTTCATGTTGGACAGGGCATCTATGTGTGCCAGGTTCATAAAGATGGTGTCTGCTGGTGAGGACTCGGGCCCTGACCATGCCCTGATTAAGTGTTCTGCTGCTGACTGCTACAAGCAGTGTGTCCTGCAGGAAGAAAGATCTGGCCAGTGTCTGGATCCTTTGGCTATACTGAGATGACAGGTAGAGGTTTATACGGTTCCCTGTGCTCTGCTCACTCAGAGCCTGGGACCTGTTTATTTTCAACAGCAGCAGGACTCACTGTGGTCAGGAATCTGTCGTATCTGAAGACATTCCCTGTCCCACCTCTCACTGCAGGACAGGCATCAGGTGAAAAGGCAATGTAGCATCTGTCCCCAGCCTCCTGGTGAGCTAAGTACAAGGCACTGGCCCAAAGCTAAGGGAAACCCTGGCTAAGGGAAGCTAAAGCAAGGAAGATGCTGCTGAGATGGAGTTTGCGTGAAGTGATGCAGGGAGCTGAAAGCTTGTGTTGGAGGCACATGGCTTGCTGGAGCAGGAAACCAGCATGTCACTGACATGTCATGGTTTCCCAGCTACCTCTCAGCACTGATTCAGGGTTAGGCAGGAGGCACGCAGGCCATGGCCCTCTTGGGCTTCTCACGGTTAGAGCTGATGAATCTCTGGTGTCTGAGACAGGGTAGTAGGTCTGAGAGGCTGATTTACCTCGTCTGCTCTATGTTGAGGAGACTCTCTAGTGAAGTGATAGCAGCTGAATTCCACAGTCACCCTATAGAGCCTATTTTAATCAGCTTTCTGTGTATTTGTAGCTTCTGTTTTGCTTTGACAAAACTTGCTGCTAGTGTACAAGTTGTATTCCTGTTCCATGCTACAAACTCCCCTAGCTGTGTGCTAAGATCTCTGTAATGGCTTGGTTATAAACAGAAGTGATGGCTTCTAAGGTAGGGCAAGCACAAAACCTCTGTGCTGTTTGCTTGCTTTCTTTCAGTAAGTCTGGCAAAAAATCCTGCAGCTGAGATTTAAGTGATGTAATCTTTACAGTCTCATCAAAGTTATGGATACAGTTGATTGCATGCAGCAGGGAAGCAAAGCTAAGCTTGGTTAAATGTGCTCACTTGTTTTCATTATCCCACTTTTTTTATGGGCCCAGCATGGCAGCTTGGGAATACAGAACATTTTTCCTCCTTCAAAGGACCTGCGATTTGCTTTGTTTAAGTCTCTTTGAATGCATTTCTAGGTCTGCTAATCATTCATCACACTCTAATATATTTAGTCCACCATCATCGCTCTTTCTTTGGTGAAGAAAATTGTTATTTATAAGTTAAAAGCTATTTATGAAGCAGACAGTCTGGTACTGTCAGAAAACAGGAGTAGGGGGAGCAGTTCTAATTACTAAAAGAAGCTTTGATTAAAAAGAGTGAGTTAATTTAACAAGTGCAACTGGTTTTCTCTTTTTTTTTTTCTCTAGATGAGCAGAAGAAAGCATAATCCGTTCATCTGTCAGACCTAACCTGAAACTACAGGACTCGCCCAAATGCCCCAGGACGCGGACAGGTCAGTTCTGGTTTATTTCTTTTGGATGGTGTGATCAGTGCTTGCTGGCAGTGGTTGCTGCGGTTATTTTGTAGTCCACAGACTCAAATGCAGTTTTGTTGTAAGGGAGAACCTCATAGGAGCTAGCCTTTTATCCTGCAGGGTGTGGCTATACACACTAAACCCAAGATGGTGTGTGTCCTGTTGCTTCAGCTTGGAATGTCATTTATTCTGTTGTGTTGGGGCTGATGAGCACCTAATTTTCCGTCAAACATTGAGTTGGATCATGCAGCAAGGAGAATTAAGCATCAGTTGAACTCAGCAGCTTTGGAGATTCTGGTTACTGTATAAGCTGAAGATGTCAGGGCAGGGATTATCTTTCTGTTCTGTGTTGGTTCAAAACTGAGCAGACCTTTAGTTCATGCCAAGTGTCCCAAATGCCCTTAAACAGATATTTCAGCTTTCTAATTCTTACAGATATGCAGTTTTATATCCTAGCAGGAGGTACGATTTTGTTGGGTTTTTTCTTTTTTTGTGTAATGAAAATAGGCTTGGAGAGAACTGTCCATGAACCCCAATTGTGTAGCAGCCTAAGCTGAGGTTTTACTGTTGTGCTCACTAAGCCTGGCTGATGTTCACATGCATCTATTGGATTAGTTCTTGTATAAATACCAAACTTTTCGGCAGGTAGCTTGATGAAACAGTGTAACAGTAAGAACAACATGAAAGTAAATATTCCCAAAGGAAATAATAAAGTTCCCCAGCATAAAAGTAAAGCGAAATGCAGAAGGGAGAAATACCTCCACATGACTACTTGACCTTGGCATAACCTATTACAAAGGGCTCAGCTGCACTGCCAGCCCTATACAGCTTCTTCACCAAAACCCTGTATACAAGCCCAAGTCAGAAATGTAGACAGCTTAAATACTCCCAGTGTTGTGAATTCTTATGCTAGACGTGCTTAACTAAGTCAAGTCCATAATTATGAATTTGGGGCGTATTAACTTCTGTATAAAACACAGTGGTAAAATACTGTACTTAGAATACAAATTGTCTGCAGTGCTACAGTGGTCTGACAGCTTCTATTATTTCTCCATGCAGGGAGATAGTGAGTCTGCAGATTCCATAAAATTGCCAACCAAACTCGTACAGATTGGTGCTTATGTTCGACTCATTTATAGTTGTTTTCCTCAACTTATACAGCTCGGGCAGTGTCCCTGTGAGAGCAGTGGCTTTATATCCACATCTCAAACCTGTACTGCTATGCAGCAGATGTGAATGAGTAGTGCCAAAAAGTAAATACAGGCAGCTGCTGAGATGCCAGAAGTACCAGCATGCCTGCTCTTGTCTAGGTACTTGTCTGGTTTTCATCCCTTCCTTCTCCAAATCCTCCCCAGTCTGCTTCTGTCTAGAAGAGAAGAGAGATGGAGAAATTTAGGAACATTTTCTTTTCTGTCTTTCTGCATCCTTTTTTCCCCACGTCTGATTCTCCAAGCTCCAGTCTAGACAAAACCTGGAATCCTTAAGGATGAACTGACATAAGGGAGAAAAGCAGAAATGCAACTAATCTGAAAAGCAAGACAGAAAAAATACAAGACGTCCCCTGAAGGCCATCTTTTCCTGTTACGTGTTTGTATGATGCATAAGTGTAGGTCCCTGGAGTCTGGCCCCTTACAGCTAAGTTGCTGCTTCTGATAAGAAGAACAAAATAAGCATATAACATCAGGGTGGCTTGTGCAAGTCTGTATTTAATTACAGTGCTGCATGAAGACATTTGTTGCTGTCACATGAACTTGTGATGGGTATTACACATTCTTGACTCTTCAGGGAGTCACCTTTTCACTGGAGATTTTCACCACGGAGGTAGTGGCTTTTTTTTTCCTGTTTTCCTTTTCATTTCAGCAGGATTTAATAAGCTAGTTAGACCTACTGTAATGAGTTTACTCTTCAATCAGGAAGATAAACAGTATCATGACTGTAGTGGGAGCAAGCAGGCAAGCGCCAAATACAGTGCAGGCAGAGTTCACTAGCTTCTTAATTAAAACCTGTTCAGGGGTGCAGAGAGCCACGCAGGCTTCAGGAAGCTGTGAATCTCGGGGAAGAAAAGCAGGAACAGGAAGACTCAATAAGCAGAACTAAAGCTTCAGTTACAAATAATGAATCACAATATAAGGACTATAGCAAGGGTCCTAAGTTTTTCTTCAGGAATGAAGAAATGAAATCTTCTCACTAATGTGATTTTAAAAAAGTATCGGTACCCTTACCATCATCAGCATGTCCCTCCGCCTGAAGTCCTTGGGAAAGCAGTGTTTTTTCAGGAGTGGAAGTAACAGTGAGGACTGTGCTTGCCAGATGCAGATCTGCAGGCAAGAGGCCTCAGAGTCCTGCATGATGAGATTGCGACGAACACTATCCATCACAACTATAGGCTGGTTTTCATTGCACCAGGTGCTGTACAAAGAGATTGCAAAGACTGTCCTTGCACTTGGCATTAGTTTATTCTTTGTAAAGCCAGGGGGTTCTCTCAAAAAGATTTGTGAAGGCTTGATTCATGGGTGGAAGATGCTTTAGTTTGTTGTCTTTAAGTGTAGATGTATAATGGGAAAGGAAAACCTGCTGTAGAGATGAACAGACATGGCATTACTGCCTTTCCAAGGGCAGTGGATATCTTCCACGAGCTAACTTTGAGCCTGGAATGTTAGGAATGAGTGGTTTAAAATGTCACTGGGACGAATGTTGGGCTGCAGGTAACTTCTCCCAACAAATCCTTAATCTCTAGGAAATGACACCGGGCTTTTTTTTTTGCTCCAAGTTAGCAAGCATATGAAGGACACGGGCCCTTTTTCTGCAGCTTAATCTTCTTCCATGTCATTTTGGAAGAGTCTGTCATTAGTGAGTCCAGTAGTTCAGATGAGTTGAGCTATAAGCCTCTGTATCCAGATTCAGAAAGAAAATGTTCAAACAAGGTCCAGAGTATTGAAGATGAGGATTTTGTCCTGGGTTAACACTGAACACAAAATAAAATCGTGGGACAAAGTTAAGACACTTCAGATTCCACTTATCTTGAGGGCTCACAACCAGGTTAATACAGGGCAAATACCACCTATATCAACTTCCAAATGCTTTAAAACTTTCTTTATTATATGCGTATCATTTTCTATTTTGATTAAGCTTCCCACCTGTGAACTTGAAAACCTTTCTGTTTTGCCATTGTAAATATGTTAGGAAATTGAGCAATAGCTTGTCGCTGGTTATCCACTACAAACCTACTGGCTTTGTGTTAGTTTTGAATCCTTCACGGAATACTGTCCTGAGTTGATTCCTATCACTGAGCAAGCTCGCTTGGTGAAAACTGGGGAGGAAAAGAAAAGAACAGGGAGCGTAGGGCTGAGACATCTTGAGTCAGTGTTTCCAGTTTTGCAATTAAGAAAATTTCCTGCGCTTCTATAAGAAGTGCATTTTGTTTTCCTTGCCTGTAATCCTGTTAACACACAAAGCACAAAGGTTCTCTGGCTGTGCATTGCAATGCCAAGACAGAAGAGTGCCTAGCCCCATCTTACGTGTTCTTCATGTTTTGTTCTGACAGTATCATATAGCATCTGTTTCATGTATGTCAAAAAATCTTGCTCTGGTATCATGTACTCCCTTATTCAGTTAATGCATAGGACCTACTTCTGTTGAGGGTATAACTTAAAATCCTTCAATAAGCTGGGACACATTTGGGCATCTGTAGGATCACTCTTCATTTATAGCTGTGAATAGACTTTAAAGAGCCATGTTCAAATGCTGTAAAAAGCCATGGGCTAAATACTGATAACACTGGTCATCAGCCTCTTCCAGGAATACAAGGTTTAGAATGGAAGCTTTGGATCAAGGTGGGAGTCCTGTTCTAATTTCAGAAAAAGGCTAAAAGCATTATAGCTTTTAGCTATAGCTGCTTTACATAATCTGTTAGTATACAGATGGAACACGTTTTACCAGCACAGTCCATCCCATAGGTAAAGGCTTCATTAGCAATATAGGAAAACCAGGGAATGAAAGAGCCCCCACTGGCAGCAGCCTTCATTTATCCTGAAGCAGAAACTATGTGAATATTCCACAAACTGCATAGAAAGGAAAGGGATATTGCTCTCCAGATTGTGTTTTAGCATCTTTAGAAAACAGCAGGTAACTAGGACTTGGGAATCTTGCTCTGCATATGGCTTTTGTAATCAACTAGTTCTCTAGATCCAACATTAATTTCTAGCCAGGACTATTTCTGTGTAATTTTATTAATCTCACTATATTTTTATTTACAGAGATATTACAAAAAATATTGTGGACTGAGTACAACTGATACGTACAGTGTGGATTTGGTAATGCCAGAGTCAGTGCGGTGAAATTAGGCTGTTACGGGTTTTCAATTGTTTTAATCCATGAAAGACAGCTATCAGAGGGTAAAGGGTGCTGGAAACATCAAGACATCTCCCCAGTCCAACTTGGAACAGGAGCTCCAAGATCCAAGCCTAGATCCAGCTAGGGACTTTCTTGGGTTTTTGTTCTGGCTTTTTCCAAAACACACAGTTTAATCTCATTTACTGTTAATTTAAATTAACTTAGGCACAATGTTATTCTGTACTCTCTCTATTGAGAGACATAGGCAAATCTTATCTGAAGTGGTCCTTGGCTTCATGGCACCCCAGAGTTAGGTGAGAAGAACTGGACCTAACTTAGCTGACTTGGTCAAGTTCACACAGCAGACATGGCTGCAGTGCCACACCTGGCACACTGTCTTCCTGTTTCTGCATTCACCACACTAACACTCCTCACCGAATTTTGTAACTTCTTGTATGAGTGGAGATGAGATGCTGCTGGGCAGAAATTGCTGCTGGGCTGGCTGACAATAGATGACAGTCGGTTTCCTGCTTGATCTGAACATATACCATACAATACAAGGTATTGTTTCTTTAGTTTCGCTCCATCTGCTTTTTGGCTTAGGCTTCTGTTCAATTCATCCTATTTATCCATATTTACACTGACGCAGTGGTCCCACATGAGACCTATGCTCCCCTTCTTCCTTCTGCCTCTTGCTTGTAGGCTCACATTGTTGCAGGGGTTGGTTCTGTAGGTGGCAGAACCTTCTTAGCCCACTTGAGGATGTCTTAAAGATTTTTCTCAAGGCTTCAGCAGTTTAATACTGGGTAAGTCAGCTCAAGGTGAAGGCAAAGCTATTGCACAGATTGTCCGCAAGCTCTGTCTGGCTCCTATTGCAAAGCAGAAAAGATGGTCTTGTCTTTGGTGAGAACTGTATCGATGATATAACACGCAAACTAGTAGCAGCAGTGACCTACCGCTAACAACACATGGCTCTGGCCTGTCTGTGTTTAATGCACTCAAGGTTAGATGGCCACAGGCAAGAATCAAGTGAGTGGGTCTTGATTTTTGCTTCCACTTCAAACACAGTGTGAGGGTAGCTCTGAAAAGTGCCCTTGGGATTGGTGTCCCAGAGTCCAAAGGTCACCATGAGGAATGACAGAACCTCCTACATGAAGGTCCTCATTGCATCTGCACCAGAAGGTGAATGGGCACAGCACTGTTGCAACACTGCATGCCTCATGCCAAACACAAGAGCTCGAGACCTTTCCATGGCTGCCCGTTTGTGTGCGTGAATGGCATTGGGGTTATTTTTTCTCATTCTGGAAAATGTGGTTGCTGGTTTTATTTTTAACAGTGGAGGATCTTCAGGAAAGCCTTGCGAAATTCAATGTTGAAGGTGGTATAAATAATTGGGTTGACAGCACTGTTGACATATCCAAGCCACGTAAAGACGCTGTACATTGCTGGGGGGATGTTGCAATCGCAGTGCATGTTCAGGATGTGAGTGATGAAGAATGGGAGCCAGCAGATGATGAAAACGCCTGCGGGGAAAGGAAAGAGACAGATTTTGATTTCTGAAAGCTGGACAAATTTAGAGACTATGAGAACAATAAGGGTCTTTTGGGTATGAAGGAAAAATGTTTCCCTGGGGAAAAAGCCTTCTATTTGTCTGTTAAGCATCACAGTCTATATTCTGTGTACCAGAGAGCTTCTTTGCTGATGTGATTAGACCAGTTAGCAACAAAAAACCTGGCCTTCAGAGGTACCAGTTTCTTGCTGAGGACCTATGCTGCCTTTTGAGCTCTAGAAAGCCCGTGAGTTCTCTTGCCCATGCACCTAGCTGTCTTTTGGCAGTCCAAACACCCCACAGATAGACAGCTTTTCTGGGCCAGTTTTACAGCACTGCGACCTGTTTCTAGCTTGAAAGGAGGAAGCCTTCCTGTTGGCAGCCTCTTGCCTACATGTCCTCTAATGTTTCAAGTGAAGTTATTTCTGTGGAGGCCTGGACAAGACAGTCTACATTGGACATTCAGACCAGCTACCCTAATCCTTGGTAGCTGTTGGTTTTCCTCAGAAACAAAGAGGAAGCCAGTGTGCTCTCTCACCAAGTACAATGGCTAGCATCTTAGTGGCTCTCTTTTCTTTCTGTTGTGATAGTTTCCTCCTGCTCAGAGCCTTGAGAAAGTTCCTCGTCTTGCCATTGGGCAGAGACTGGGCCTCAAAGACCTTGGCTGTATGGGGTGTCTCTTTGGCATGTCCATTCTTCTCTAGCTTCCCAGGGCTGTCCAAGGCTGCCTGCAGGGTTGAGTTTGCGCCCCGATTAGAAGCCACTGGCACCACCAACTGATGGTTACTTGGTGCTGCAGGTTTGATGATGGTTTTCTCAGGGGGACTGGTACTGGACACCATTTCCATCTCTTCTATGTGACTCTCCACCTCCTGGACAAGAATCAAATGTCCACAACATAAAGACACATAAACATACAGAGAGAAGCAATGAACACTCCTTACAGAGTGAAGCTGGATAATGCTGAAGAGCAATCAATCCCCCTTCTCCCTATGTTTCTGGTAGATGCTTGGACAAAGGGCTGTCAAGTGTTCACAGGAAATAATACATTTGGGTACAAGTGCCCTGAAGGACTCTCCTTTATTGCACAAAGAGGTTAAGAAATGGGAGAGACACTGTTTCCACGCCCCATGGATTTTATTTAGGTCTTCAGAATATAAACAAAACCGAAATCAACAAGGAAAACCCAACCAAGCCAATGCAATCCGAGGCTTAAAATAAATAACAGAGGAGAAGAAAATCAAAGCCACAAAATGTTAAAATGTCATGGCTTTTATAGCTGATCTTTAAGTGAGCTTAGTCTGGCTTTTTGAGTTCTATGATCTTAAACCCCCTGCTTCACTCTAAGGAATGGGAAGAGTATTTAAATTTTGAGATTGAATGGTAACCTTTGTTCTTAGTTTGTTTTTCTCCCACCTTCCAGAAATTCATTTTGCATTCTGAGAGGAGAAATGGGGGAAGCTAAATGCTCTGAAAAGCTACCACTTCTCTTTAACACTCACCACTTTGCGCTTATTAACTTGGAAACTCCCATTGGACTTCACAATAACTGTGCAGAGCTTGACGTCTTCTGGATGAGTGCATTTGTCCTAAGGGGCAAGCACCAGCTCAGAGGTTACACAAGCACAGAGCAATCGGGAAGGGGAGCTGGTGAGGGAGGCAGGTGGAAAATACAAACACAGGGCATGAAGCAGAAATTAGTCAACATGGCCAAGGCGCTAAGAATGGTGCAAAACTGCTCTGAAGAAGCAGTAACGGATGCAACTACCCCTTGTGATCCTCACCAGAGGAAAGAAACCACAGAGATCTGTTTGTTTTGCTCTATCCCTGTTTCACTCCCTCTTTTGCTTGACATGCTACTGGCCTCTGAGACAATGCAGTTTGAAGGTAGTGCCTCTGGGAATATACATTCCTCTGTGGCATGTGTTGCGAGAGTAGTGTTTTGACAAGCAGTCTCACACTTAACATGCTCAGCTGGACTCCACTTCTACACATATCTCCTGCTCTGAGAGGCTGTTTTCACTGTAGAGAGATCATTACCAGCATGTAGATAGCACCCCAGCCATGCAAACAGCTTCCAATTAAGTTGTCACAAGAGCAAGACTGACTTAGAAAATAATATAGCCTGTAGTAGTATAACAGTACACTATATAGTATAATATAGTGATATAGTCTCATGTACCCCAACCCAAACTCAGCAGAGCCAAAGGAAATGGTTAATGAAGCAACTCCTCATGCAGTTCTGCTGCTGAAACACCCCCTGAGCTCCAGGGAGGCCTGTGAAGCGTCAGACTGATAATCCAGAGTGTGCGACTGGGACTCTCAAACGGCACAGGACACAGCATTCACCTTTGTGATCCAGTATTTCACCTAGTCCAGCCAGTGTCATTTGAGAAAAGGAGGTAGTGCTTTGGGAAATGAAGTGGGGCAGGAAGAGGAACGCACAGAGACTGCTGAGAGCAAGGCAGAGGTCTAGTTACCTTCAGTGGAGCTTGTGTGTCTGAGTCCAGGCCACGGCTGCTGAGCTTGGTGGTGACACGTTTCCTGCGCTTCTGGAGGACTATGTAGATCTGCACATACACCAGCAAGGTGACAATGAAGGGAACGTAGAAGGAGACGATAGAGGAATACACGACAAATGTAGGGTTGGCAATGATGCATTCATTCTCATCTGGAAGACAAAAAGTTTCAGGCTTGTTGTCCCTGCTGCTAGGAGCTACACCGTCTTCGCTCTCTTCTCTCCCTCTTTCAGAAGGCACAGAGATACTAAGAGCATGAGGGGTTCAGGTTCTAGGAGGAGCTACCACGGAAGTGGTAGCAGAACAGCAAACTCCCCCTAGGAGTCATGCACAACCCGAAGTCCCTGGCTATTGCTTGCATTATAATTAAAAGCCTACAAATCCCATGCTGTAGACAATCCAGTTTTCCTAAGAAACTGGTGACTGAACAGCCAGTTCTTTTCTCTCCTGTGTCAGTGAAGCTAGTTGTCCCACAAATTTCCTTTAAGTGCATTTTAATATAAGAGGGATTTTGATTTTGTAGCGGATGAATGTTAATACAACATTGGCAAGTGCTGTGTAAACATTTACATAACCTCAGTTCTGATGTGCCTGGAACAGCAAAGGGATGAAACAGATCCAGAAGTAGCTGAGAAACAGCTGGAATGACACGGGGAGGGAACACCTGGAAAAGGGACGGATGCGTCCTGATACACCTAAAACCTCATGTTTATTTCTGACTTACAGAAGACTGCCTGGGGACCCAATAAAAGCCAGGAAGATGCCAATAGCCAGCTGCAGGTGGCGTAACGCTTACCTGTGTTATTGAGGCCAAAGAGGAGCGGGCAGGAGATGGCAAATGAAAGCACCCAGACCACGGCAATCATGGCCGTGACCCTGCGCTTCGAGCTGTAGCGGGTGTTGTAAAGCATTGGCATTGCTACTGCTGTGTACCTGCAACGTGAAGAGACAAACCCAGCCCGTTGTTATTCTGCCAGTGCTAACAAACTGTGGGAAATGACACCTTGTTGTCTGGACCAGCAAGAAAATACAGGGCATGTTTCACAAGTCTCTGAGATATCTCCGTTCCCTCGTTCGGAAGGCACGAGGCTGGGGTCAGCTTAGCATAGCATTTTTCTTCCACTCTATCTGAGCTACTGCCTTCTCACTCAAGTTTGAAAGGATAGAAGTACTGAACCAATGGGGAAGTATACACACAATTGCATTTAAACTCTCAAGACCAGTGTTTCTAGATCTGCCTGTGACAGAATCCCTGCTCAAACCTCATATAGATCCTCTAAATTACTCTTTAGAAGATACCAACTACACAAGCTCTCATTGTTTTCAAGCCTCTGAATCACAGGTAAAATTAGAGTACATAAAGGTGACTGTGACTTGTTACTGTGGATTTGACACAAGTTGCGGCTGTGCAGCCCTCACCTGTCTATGCTGATGGCACAGAGGTTGAGGATACTGGCAGTACACATCATAACATCAAGGGTTACAAAGATATCACAGTGGATCCGACTAAACCTCCACTCACCAACGACCTGCCAAAACAGAAAATTGGGTCAGTAAAAGAACTCACTGTGTCCATGCTACTGAGAAAGTCTAAAGGGAGAATTTTGCACATGCTACATACACTTGCTGGTTCAAGAGGGATCAAAATCCTGCCTGAAGCAGTTCCAGCTGGAATCGGGTCCCATGCAATCAATCACATGCTGCTTCAAGTAGGATTGTGTGCCATCAAGTGACTTCAAGGACTTTGTCCTGTCTAGTCTAAGGGCCTCAGATGATAGCACGGCCACAAAGGAAGTACTTTGCTCCATCCAAACTATTTTTTTGAGTGTTCCCCTAAGGGCTGGTGTGATTTTTTTCTTTCCTAATTCTATCCTGTTACTCTGTATTGTGTTGGGCAGCCTGAGCAGCAGACACAAACCTGGGCTCCTATTCAAACAACATCAGGGAGTGCAAGTCTCCTCAAAACCAGTGTGAATTATGTAGTAGCCTAAACAGGTCTCTGAAGCATTGCAACAAAGTATGAAGAGGGAAATTTGTTAATTATATATCCTGAGCGCTGTGATTGTAGTTGCACCTTTTTATTAGGCACTTTTTTGCAATTATACCTAGCAAAGATCAGGAGCTTTCCTTCATTTCTTAGTTCAAAAAATCAGGGTAGATTTTTTTCTTTGTGTGAACAAGATGAATGTAACTCAGAGAGAAACACTACACATTGGGGTAAAGACAAAGAACTAATGATAACGCTTCCAGTTACCAGTAGCCTTTTTCTCTTCACTTATCTTGCTATTGAAACTGAACTTTGCCAATTAAGTTTAATAGCAATTATTAGGACTGCTGTATTTGACATGTGATGAAAAAAGTATATTTCCCTCTAATAAAAATAGAGTCCTATTGCATTTGAAAATAGATTGAATAAGATAGCTATTCTTCAGTTATTTCTGCTCTGATATACATAACCATAGGCAGCATAAAGAAGGAAGAATGACTGCATTGAAGCCTGAGTGACAGATGAATACTTGGTGATTAAAAAAGCAGTTAAGAGACAGTTACATCAGTAACTTTGATGGGAATTTGCCCAAAGGCAAAGGTTTCCAGCCAGATATAAGCCTCTGCAAAACCAGTTTCCTGCATGCATAATTCTGAGTTTATGGGAGATGCTGTAAACTGCAGCAGTTTAGTGCTTCCATTTACATAGGAGAAACCTCAGAAGTTTGGATGTAAAAGACTTGTTTGCATTAAGGCTGCTTTTTAAAAGGATTTCCTTTTGACATTTGTTTTTGTCCAAGCTTGTGACATAAAGGCATTAATAAAATGAACAAAGAACAAAAAAAGAACAAAGGGTCTGCCCAGTTCTGATTTCAGACTATAGACCCAGAGAGGAACCACAGTGTGCCTAACCCACATCAGTCCAATGGTTCCTTCTCTGTATTTGTCATGGGGTTTGTTGCTTCAAGCTAGCAATAGGCTTAGCAGAATGTGGATAAGAGCAGAAAGGGCATCTGTACATTAAAACCAGGGAAAAAATAAAAAGGTATTGCTGTGATGTAGAAGCCTGATTGGCCTACCTGGTAGATGAAGGAAACTGAGGTTTCTGACCAACTCCATATACGCATGAGCCCAGAAAAGGGAAAAAGTCTTATACCATTGTGCTTTATTTTTCCACATTAAAATAAGTGCCTGAAAGACTCTTATATCTGGGCCTAGGATAGCAAAGGTTTCTCACAGCAGAAGCCTCTGCTTAAAATGGGTGGTCACAGAAGAGGAATATAACAGAAGAGCTCAACTAGTCCTGGAGGCACTGGTTACAATCACACCAGCCTGTGGTCATATAAAAAAGCCTTAGCAGGTGTGTGATGCTTTACCTTTTTGAAGTGCCATGAAAACAGTAATTAAATAGAGTGATAATTAGTATTGTGGTTTCTTGACAGCCTATGTCATGTCAGTGGGTTCATT